>JASANG010003165.1:0-107818 GCA_030248215.1 Enoplolaimus lenunculus
AACACTTTTGGAAATTTGGGGTTAAATTTTGAGAATTTTAGGGGAATAAAACTGGTGTGGGAAATATTCTCGGAAATCGACTAAAGCTATTTCGGAGAGACTTAGCGATTTGCAACTTAACGTAATTGTAGAAGAAGGAAACGAGAACTTAAACCAATATGCCACTTTATAGAACGCCTACTATGGCGGAGGGGCAAGAGGCTACAGCAAGAATGCCGGTCAGAGAGACGGGCGTTGTGACAAGGAGTATGTCACGGGAAAACTACAAAATAAAGGAGCAAGGAAGCCGAAGAGGTTCCGTCGCCTAGTCCGGTTCGGCACAGAGAGTCAATGGAGTCAGTGTTTGTTGATGAGACGCTGAGCAGGCACTACCTGGGCCAACTGGTAAAGGTGACACATAGTATGCGGACAGGAACAGACGCAATGGATTTATTAGTAGTTAGTCTAACGGCCGTCCGCCTAACCTACCTTAGACCGCACCGCCATTTGTTACATTGGTGGCAACTGAGGGATAAATTTCATGCACAATCCACGATAACTCGCCCTCCGGTTAAAAGCCCTTAGTATACCGTTTCGTGTTCCGTTTTTCGAAGTCTGAACTAATTCTAACCCATGCTACTGTAATAATTGAGCAAAGAAACTGAAGTTTATCCCTTAACTTCCATCATTTCCGCGTAACCTCATTTCGAATTCATTTATGCGCCTTGATGCAAAATCTTCCCCTTTATCGCCGCTGAAAGTTGTTATGGGAATGTTAGGACCATGTGTTCCAATGTCGCTAACTGTATTTAACTGTGAACATTCACCTGTTATGGTTTTTATTGACTCCAATTGTTTGGCAAAGGTTCGTTGTTCATGGCTTAATTGATCTCTGGTTGTAGCTAATTCTTGTTTTATTATTTCGTCCAGGGTGGCTAATAAATCGTTGTGTTTGTTGAGTGTGTTGTTATGGTTGTTAACCGTTCGCTTAAGGTAGTGCTTAAAGCGGCTAGTTCAACGTCAACTTTGTTTATTGTTCGTTGTTCAGCTCGGTTATCGCGCGTGCCCAAACTACTTTTACAACTAGGATTACTTGGCTGAGCGATTTTGCTGTGCTACGCTTTAATAATTTTCATCGTGAGTTAATTCCACGAAGATATCACCTTCGTCATCAATTATTACGTTGATTTGTGTAATACTGGTGTCTATCTGAATAGTTTTTAGCTTTACAAACGCGTCGTTAACTGATTCTATCAAAATAGTGGATGCGTATCTTGTGGCGTAGCACGGTAAATTGGTCCTAAAGAGGTTACGCGGAAATGATGGAAGTTAAGGGATAAACTTCAGTTTCTTGCTCAATTATTACAGTAGCATGGGTTAGAATTAGTTCAGACTTCGAAAAACGGAACACGAAACGGTATACTATGGGCTTTTAACCGGAGGGCGAGTTATCGTGGATTGTGCATGAAATTTATCCCTCCGTTGCCACCAATGTAACAAATGGCGGTGCGGTCTAAGGTAGGTTAGGCGGACGGCCGTTAGACTACTACTAATAAATCCATTGCGTCTGTTCCTGTCCGCATACTATGTGTCACCTTTACCGGTTGACCCATAGTCCTGCTGACGTCAGTGACAAACACTGACTCCATTGACTCTCTGTGCCGAACCGGACTAGGCAACGAAACCTCTTCGGCTTCCTTGCTCCTTTCTGCTGTAGTTCCCGTGACATACTCCTTGTCACAACGCCCGTCTCTCTGACCGGCATTCTTGCTGTAGCCTCTTGCCCATCCGCCGTAGTAGGCGTTCTATAAAGTGGCATATTGGTTTAAGTTCTCGTTTCCTTCTACAATTACGTTAAGTTGCAAATCGCTAAGTCTCTCCGAAATAGCTTAAGTCGATTTCCGAGAATATTTCCCACACCAGTTTTATTCCCCTAAAATTCTCAAAATTTAACCCCAAATTTCCAAAAGTGTTTGCCACACCAGTGTTGAAATTCGCTATCTACAACACGTGGTTCCAAAAATCCGATATTTTTGGCCCAAAACTTTTCTCCTGATCCGCTTTTGCTCGCAAAAGATATGCCCGGTGTTCACGGATGCTATAGGTCCACTGTATATCGCTCCCACCCGGCTCGAAAAACTTTTCGCAAAATTTTTTTCCTCAAATCCGACCTTTTTTGTCGAGCATTGATTTGCCAAAATTTCAGATAACTTTTCCGATTTCTTGCGGCCTAGCCCCAGGTATCCGAAAGTTTAGCTGTTCCTTGAGTTCCTTGCTACTATACGACCGTTTTCGCTAGCCGCTATACAGCACCAAGCTCAAAAATCCGTTTTGCCTTCCCAAAATTCTTGTCACCGATTTCTTCCCAGTTAGCTACTCACCAAGAGTTGCTGGTTGAGTACCCTGAATCGGTCTAAGTTTAGATTTCCCGGAATGTTTTGATTTTCAGTTACTCAATGGAGTCCCAGGCACCTGATACAATCTTTTACAGCCCAATTCATCACTTTCCGCCTTTTATTTTTCCAACACCGCAATAAAGCTATATACCGGTAAAGCACGATATGACTAGACAAGTATAACACTTATACTGCCGACCTTATGTTCACCGAAGGTGCTGAAAGTTCCTTTGTCACAGGTGCTTTCCGCACGTCAACTACGATACCTTAAGCCTGTAGTAGAAAAATGGGGGTTTCAGGACAAAAAGCAACAATTTGCAATTAGCAACTATTGCGAACGCATTTGTTCACAAAATGCACTAATTATCAAATTGCATAGGCACCAATGATGACCAAAAACAAAGTCCCTTTGCAAATATCTTTAAATTTGAAAATATAATGTTTAGGTTTACAATGTTGTGTATCGACAAGGGTATATAAGCGTGTGCCAGGTGCTCTCAGCGACAGTATAGCAACACCAGTCTTCAGAAACTTGGTTTGATATTGAAATTCAGTTTAAGTGCAAAACGTTAAATGTACCATGGAAAATAATTCAAAAACCGCAAAAGCAACTGATGTTCCGCTTGAGCGTTACATAATCAGCGGAGACGATAACAAAACGGTGCTTGTTTTGTTTAGTAGCGGATGGAGTTGTTTTTCAAACTTTCGTGCTGCTCCAATAAAAATTGACGGCGTTCGCTACAGAAGCGTTCAGCAATATTTGGAAGCTAAGAAAGCACTCAGCCTTGAAAGACCAGATTTATACAATGTTATTTTACAAACGTTTTCGCCCCGGAAGTGCTTCAACATAATGCAAACTGTTGAGCAAACTCCTAAAGGGTGGAAAGACAAACAGCTTGTACTTTTGAAAGTTGCAATTCTTGCGAAATTTCAGCAACATCCAGAAATGAAGAAGCATCTACTGGAAACAGAGCAGGCACATCTTGTGTTTGCAACTGCTTATGATGGGTTTTTGGGGAACGGTCTGGATATGATGGATCCAGCGTCAGAGTTTCCATCAAAAGTAAGGATTAGATATATTTTAAAAAAGCTTATAAGCGTTTTCCGTGCAGCTAAAATTGTATTATTTACCTGCTTATGTTGCTCTAAGTTTCAAAATTGCGTTGCATTGTAATGTTCTTGTATGCAAAAAAAGCAAACAGATATTTGTAGTATATTTTGCATTTGCTCCATTTTAGTACCCGGGGAAGAACATGCTTGGAGCTTTGCTTATGCAAATTCGTGAAGAGCTGCAAGCCGCTGGAAATTCTTCAAGCGGTAACAATTCGATAAGCAAAAGTCCCGTCAATTCCGATAACGAGTGATTGAACGAATAGAGTTGTCATTATACAAAAAATATGATGTGTTCAAATTTCACCTTTTTATCATATGAAATGTGTTATGTTATGTCACAGTATTGAAGTAAAATGATTTCTGATGTAAAGCAGCAAAAACTTGACTCGGTATTACGCAAAATATACTATTCTCCTAGTTCAGCTGCATCTTTCAGTAACGCAGGTAAACTTGTAACAGATGGTCGTAAAAAATTACCTTGGTTAACAATTGCCCATGTAAAAAAATGGCAACAAACACAACTTGTGCACCAATTACACAAAATAAGAAAACGTCGTTTTAAAACTGCCAAATTAAAAGTTTTTCGAATCAATGAACAATGGGACATTGATTTGATGTTTGTTCGCAAAGCGAAACAATATAATGATAATTATCAGTATATTTTAGTCACAATCGATATTTACAGTCGAAAAGCTTACGTTGAACCATTGCGTAACAAATTTTCTCACACGGTAACGGATGCGTTTCGAGCAATTTTGAG
This sequence comes from Enoplolaimus lenunculus, assembly GCA_030248215.1. Taxonomy (NCBI): domain Eukaryota; kingdom Metazoa; phylum Nematoda; class Enoplea; order Enoplida; family Thoracostomopsidae; genus Enoplolaimus; species Enoplolaimus lenunculus. The sequence goes on from JASANG010003165.1 coordinate 4,249, forward strand.
GCGTGCAAACCAATCAGCGCAAATTGTGAGATCTGACTATGGGACAGAATTCAAAGGGGTTTTCGACAAATTTTTGGCGGCACATAAAATTAAGCACTTTTGGGCTAATAATGCCTATAAAGCAAATTATGCTGAAAGATTTATAAGAACATTGCGCAATAAAATCCTGAAATATTTAACATACAAAAATACGTTCCGATTTATAGACGTATTGCAAGATCTTGTCTTTTCCTACAATGCCACTGAACACAGCAGTACAGGGAAAGTACCTGAAAGTGTGAATGAAAAAACCGCTTTAAGCAGCAATAAATCAAGTAACTTTGCGTCAATATTTAACCTAGACTTGGGTGATTTTGTTCGAATATCGCTTGGAAAAGAGTCTTTTTCAAAATCTGGGAAAAAACGTTGGACTGATGAAGTGTACGAAGTTGTACAACGCCGGATGGGATACCCACCTACTTATAAACTTCAGGACATGCTTGGTGAGCCCATGACGGGCGCGTATTACGCTGCGGAACTGCAAAAAATTCCACAGCGCTTCTTTTCTATTAAAAAAAGTGAGAATCCGTCTGGCGAGCAAGTATAAAAGCAGCGTGCAGCTCGTTGTTATATTCAGTTTATTAATTATCGTGGTACGTTTATAACGATGAATCGACGGTGTGTGACATCAGTCCGATTTACGGATCAAGAAATTCTCGCTGAAATTCAGCGGTTAATGTACGCTAACTGCTGGGGTTGCAGTAGCGAAAATCCGATGGTTAGGCGATACGGTTCTGCACACCAGAACGGATGCCAGCTGGATAAAGCGAGTACAATTGATCTTTTTTTCCACGAAGCACTCGTCAATCTTCATTACAAGACGTGCATGAACATTGATTCAATGGACCGCAAAAATACTATAAAGCGTTTGAAGAAAATGTGGTGCACTGAGCCTATAGATAGTGATGACGGAAACGGAGACGACAACGTTGATGACGGATTAAACGGTGCTACAAAAGAATCCAAAAAGCAGTTAAATGAAAACAAATAATAATGCTACTTACAAGTGTATAAAAGTTTATGCTCTCTACAAATTTGGCTTTAATTTTCGTTTGCGGTTTTTATGAACTTTAATTGTTGTTCAAACCGAATATTTGCGGTTATTTAATAAAAATGGAACATTATGACAATGCAAGATTTTATATTACTCTTCTAAGCAACAGCTCAGTTAATTTTTTCCCTAATAATACCTTGAACAATTTCAGTAATAAGCTTGTTACGCCTTTGCAACTAAACAAATCCCAATGGGAAGTTGGCCTTTGCGAGTTTATGTACCCAGACACATTCTCAACGAACTCATGAGCAAAATTGTTGCAAACGAACGAATATGCACGAGAAGTTCATTTTACGCATTTTACAGGCAGTAATCCGGTAGTGCATGAGCACATAGCACAGAACTCGTATATTAGTGCCCATCAGCTGGTCAATAGCATAAATGCAAATCTTTCAGTTGACGGGAAAAATTCACTCAGATTTGATTATAATGAGACAGATGACAAAATTATTGTCTACTGTTTAGCCGAAAAGCCTGTTTTTATCTCGTTCGACTCCAAGTATTCAAGTCTGCTTGGGTTTCCAGCAAATAAAACGTTTCTAGTAAGTAAGAATAGCGGACTTAAAGCCAGTTATAAAGTAAATCTTATTGCCGGAGTCTCGTTGATGTACGTGTACTCTGATATTTGTAAACCTCAACTGATAGGGCATACGGAGGCTCCATTGTTGCGCATCATCAACCGTGGCAGCAATGATGCTCCTAAAGCAGTGAGCAGCATCAAATTGTGTAGTTTTACGGTCCGCACTATTACCCTTTAGACAGATACAGTAGCGCAATAAAGTTATTTTACAGAGCGCGGCGTTCCGGTTCCATTTGAACCGCGATACTTGTGTTATTTCAAAATTACATTTCCGAGGTTAAATTAATTGCGTGACATCGCAAAAAAAAAAAAAAAAAAAAAAAAAAAATTGATACTGTTGCTTGGCCGAATGTCAACCCAACTGTTATCTTGTATAGAAGTTTGTATGACTTTACTTGAATAATCATTTCGTTTTTCAGCATTACACTCACTGTCAGCCAGTGGTCCCCGTTTCCGGGGGAACGGCAAACTCTCCGCGACGCCATCTCAAGTACAAAATAACAGAAACGTACGAGTGTTTCTTAATAGTTTTTGTGAGCTCACCGAAAAACATCCCACTTGGATTTTTGCGTCTGGTCGCTGTCGTATTTTTGTGCTTCCATCACTGTATTTTTACTATTAAGCTTTTTTTACACCTTTTGTTCTAGTAGCAAAATGCGGTTTTCTTTTCGATTTTTCGGTACGTTTTCTACCTCTTGAGCCGCCACAGCCTTTTTGATTTTTGTACATTGCTCGAAAAGATAAGTCTGCAGCAATGCTTTTGCCAATGTTTTTAGCCACTTGTTTTGCAATCTCGTTATTTTTTAAATTGACTTCATGCAAATTGGTTCCAAATTTCGGTTGATTGCTTAAGATACTGGTCTGCTGTCAGTTCTGGGTTCAATTTTTGAAGCTACAGTTTCTGATACCCCACGTAAGATATGAGGGCGTGAGGTAACGTGCTGCTGCCGGGACAGCAACACGTGCAAGATTTGGAAAGATTGAACCTAAACCACAACCACGTTGGTTTACAAATGTTGTCATAGATTTCACAGAATTCGTCGGAAATGTAATTTTGAAATAACACAAGTATCGCGGTTTTCAAATGGAACCGGAACGCCGCGCTCTGTTAATATATATACTTTTATTGCCGCTACTGTATCTTTGTCTAAAGGGTAATAGTGCGGCACCGTAAAACTACACAATTTGATGCTGCTCACTGCTTTAGGAGCATCATTGCTGCCACGGTTGATGATGCGCAACAATGGAGCCTCCGTATGCTCCCTATCAGTTGAGGTTTACAAATATCAGAGTACACGTACATCAACGAGACTCCGGCAATAAGATTTACTTTATAACTGGCTTTAAGTCCGCTATTCTTACTTACTAGAAACGTTTTATTTGCTGGAAACCCAAGCAGACTTGAATACTTGGAGTCGAACGAGATAAAAACAGGCTTTTCGGCTAAACAGTAGACAATAATTTTGTCATCTGTCTCATTATAATCAAATCTGAGTGAATTTTTCCCGTCAACTGAAAGATTTGCATTTATGCTATTGACCAGCTGATGGGCACTAATATACGAGTTCTGTGCTATGTGCTCATGCACTACCGGATTACTGCCTGTAAAAATGCGTAAAATGAACTTCTCGTGCATATTCGTTCGTTTGCAACACATTTTGCTCATGAGTTACGTATGAGAAATGTGTTCTGGGTACATAAACTCGCAAAGGCCAACTTCCCATTGGGATTTGTTTAGTTGCAAAGGCGTAACAAGCTTATTACTGAAATTGTTCAAGGTATTATTAGGGAAAAAATTAACTGAGCTGTTGCTTAGAAGAGTAAATATAAAATCTTGCATTGTCATAATGTTCCATTTTTATTAAATAACCGCAAATATTCGGTTTGAACAACAATTAAAGTTCATAAAAACCGCAAACGAAAATTAAAGCCAAATTTGTAGAGAGCATAAACTTTTATACACTTGTAAGTAGCATTATTATTTGTTTTCATTTAACTGCTTTTTGGATTCTTTTGTAGCACCGTTTAATCCGTCATCAACGTTGTCGTCTCCCGTTTCCGTCATCACTATCTATAGGCTCAGTGCACCACATTTTCTTCAAACGCTTTATAGTATTTTTGCGGTCCATTGAATCAATGTTCATGCACGTCTTGTAATGAAGATTGACGAGTGCTTCGTGGAAAAAAGATCAATTGTACTCGCTTTATCCAGCTGGCATCCGTTCTGGTGTGCAGAACCGTATCGCCTAACCATCGATTTTCGCTACTGCAACCCCAGCAGTTAGCGTACATTAACCGCTGAATTTCAGCAGAATTTCTTGATCCGTAAATCGGACTATGTCACACACCGTCGATTCATCGTTATAAACGTACCACGATAATTAATAAAACTGAATATAACAACGAGCTGCACGCTGCTTTTATACTTGCTCGCCAGACGGATTCTCACTTTTTTTAATAGAAAAGAAGCGCTGTGGAATTTTTTGCAGTTCCCGCAGCGTAATACGCGCCCGTCATGGGCTCACCAAGCATGTCCTAAGTTTATAAGTAGGTGTATCCCATCCGGCGTTGTACAACTTCGTACACTTCATCAGTCCAACGTTTTTTCCCAGATTTTGAAAAAGACTCTTTTCCAAGCGATATTCGAACAAAATCACCCAAGTCTAGGTTAAATATTGACGCAAAGTTACTTGATTTATTGCTGCTTAAAGCGGTTTTTTCATTCACACTTTCAGGTACTTTCCCTTACTCTTGTTCAGTGGCATTGTAGAAAAGACAAGATCTTGCAATACGTCTATAAATCGGAATGTATTTTTGTATGTTAAATATTTCAGGATTTTTTGCGCAATGTTCTTATAAATCTTTCGCATATTTGCTTTATAGGCATTATTAGCCCAAAAGTGTTATTTATGTGCCGCCAAATTCGAAAACCCCTTTATTCTGTCCCATAGTCAGATCTCACAATTTGCGCTGATTGTTTGCCGCCTCAAATTGCTCGAAACGCATCCGTTACCTGTGAGAAAATTTGTACGCAATTTCAACGTAAGCTTTTCGACTGTAAATATCGATTGTGACTAAAATATACTGATAATTATCATTATATTTTTCGCTTTGCGAACAAACATCAAATCAATGTCCCATTTTCATTGTCGAAAACTTTAATTTGGCAGTTTTAAAACGACGTTTTCTTATTTTGTGTAATTGGTGCACAAGTTGTGTTTGTTGCCATTTTTTTACATGGGCAATTGTTAACCAAGGTAATTTTTACGACCATCTGTACAAGTTACCTGCGTTACTGAAGATGCAGCTGAACTAGGAGAATAGTATATTTTCTAATACCGAGTCAAGTTTTTGCTGCTTTACATCAGAAATCATTTTACTTCAATACTGTGACATAACATAACACATTTCATATGATAAAAGGTGAAATTTGAACACATCATATTTTTTTATAATGCAACTCTATTCGTTCAATCACTCGTTATCGGAATTACGGACTTTTCTTATCGAATTGTTACCGCTTAAGAATTTCCAGCGCTTGCAGCTCTTCACGATTTTGCATAGCAGCTCCAAGCATGTCTTCCCCGTACTAAATGGAGCAATCAAATATACTACAAATATCTTTTGCTTTTTTTCTACAACATTACAATGCAACGCAATTTTGAACTTAGAGCAACATAAGCAGGTAAATAATACAATACTCACCCAAACAAAAAAAAAAACCGCTTATAAGCAGCAATAAATCAAGTAACTTTGCGTCAATATTTAACCTAGACTTTGGGTGATGTTTGTTCTAATATCGCTTGGAAAAGAGTCTTTTTCAAAATCTATTGGAAAAACGTTGGACTGATGAAGTGTACGAAGTTGTACAACGCCGGATGGGATACCCACCTACTATAAACTTCAGGACATGCTTGGTGAGCCCATGACGGGCGCGTATTACGCTGCGGAACTGCAAAAAATTCCACAGCGCTTCTTTTCTATTAAAAAAAGTGAGAATCCGTCTGGCGAGCAAGTATAAAAAGCAGCGTGCAGCTCGTTGTTATATTCAGTTTATTAATTATCGTGGTACGTTTATAACGATGAATCGACGGTGTGTGACATCAGTCCGATTTACGGATCAAGAAATTCTCGCTGAAATTCAGCGGTTAACGTACGCTAACTGCTGGGGTTGCAGTAGCGAAAATCCGATGGTTAGGCGATACGGTTCTGCACACCAGAACGGATGCCAGCTGGATAAAGCGAGTACAATTGATCTTTTTTTCCACGAAGCACTCGTCAATCTTCATTACAAGACGTGCATGAACATTGATTCAATGGACCGCAAAAATACTATAAAGCGTTTGAAGAAAATGTGGTGCACTGAGCCTATAGATAGTGATGACGGAAACGGAGACGACAACGTTGATGACGGATTAAACGGTGCTACAAAAGAATCCAAAAAGCAGTTAAATGAAAACAAATAATAATGCTACTTACAAGTGTATAAAAGTTTATGCTCTCTACAAATTTGGCTTTAATTTTCGTTTGCGGTTTTTATGAACTTTAATTGTTGTTCAAACCGAATATTTGCGGTTATTTAATAAAAATGGAACATTATGACAATGCAAGATTTTATATTACTCTTCTAAGCAACAGCTCAGTTAATTTTTTCCCTAATAATACCTTGAACAATTTCAGTAATAAGCTTGTTACGCCTTTGCAACTAAACAAATCCCAATGGGAAGTTGGCCTTTGCGAGTTTATGTACCCAGAACACATTCTCAACGTAACTCATGAGCAAAATGTGTTGCAAACGAACGAATATGCACGAGAAGTTCATTTTACGCATTTTACAGGCAGTAATCCGGTAGTGCATGAGCACATAGCACAGAACTCGTATATTAGTGCCCATCAGCTGGTCAATAGCATAAATGCAAATCTTTCAGTTGACGGGAAAAATTCACTCAGATTTGATTATAATGAGACAGATGACAAAATTATTGTCTACTGTTTAGCCGAAAAGCCTGTTTTTATCTCGTTCGACTCCAAGTATTCAAGTCTGCTTGGGTTTCCAGCAAATAAAACGTTTCTAGTAAGTAAGAATAGCGGACTTAAAGCCAGTTATAAAGTAAATCTTATTGCCGGAGTCTCGTTGATGTACGTGTACTCTGATATTTGTAAACCTCAACTGATAGGGCATACGGAGGCTCCATTGTTGCGCATCATCAACCGTGGCAGCAATGATGCTCCTAAAGCAGTGAGCAGCATCAAATTGTGTAGTTTTACGGTGCCGCACTATTACCCTTTAGACAAAGATACAGTAGCGGCAATAAAAGTATATATATTAACAGAGCGCGGCGTTCCGGTTCCATTTGAAAACCGCGATACTTGTGTTATTTCAAAATTACATTTCCGACGAATTCTGTGAAATCATGACAACATTTGTAAACCAACGTGGTTGTGGTTTAGGTTCAATCTTTCCAAATCTTGCACGTGTTGCTGTCCCGGCAGCAGCACGTTACCTCACGCCTCATATCTTACGTGGGGTATCAGAAACTGTAGCTTCAAAAATTGAACCCAGAACTGACAGCAGACCAGTATCTTAAGCAATCAACCGAAATTTGGAACCAATTTGCATGAAGTCAATTTAAAAAATAACGAGATTGCAAAACAAGTGGCTAAAAACATTGGCAAAAGCATTGCTGCAGACTTATCTTTTCGAGCAATGTACAAAAATCAAAAAGGCTGTGGCGGCTCAAGAGGTAGAAAACGTACCGAAAAATCGAAAAGAAAACCGCATTTTGCTACTAGAACAAAAGGTGTAAAAAAGCTTAATAGTAAAAATACAGTTGATCGGAAGCACAAAAATACCCGACAGCGTACCAGACGTCAATTTAAATCCCAAGTTGTGGCATCTGATATTTTCGGTTGAAGTCTTCATCAAAAACTATTTAAGAAACACTCGTACCGTTTTCTGTTTTATTTTGTTACTTGAGATGGCGTCGCGGAGCAGTTTTTTGCCGTTTTCCACCCGGAAACGGGGATCACACTGGCTTGACAGTGAGTGTAATGCTGTTAAAAACGAAATTGATTTATTTTCAAGTAAAGTCATACAAACTTCTATACAAGATAACAGTTGGGTTGACATTCGGCCAAGCAACAGTATCAACGATGTCACCGCAATTAATTTTTTTATACCCGGAAATGACGAAGAGTTTTTGGATCCTATATTTTACTTGAAAATTTGCGCAAGAATTGTAGCAGCCACTGGTAAACCATTGACTGCAGAATCCGAAATTGCGCCAGTAAATTTGTTCGGACACTCTATGATTAAACGAATTGATATTAAATTGCAAGATAAAATAATTTCTACATCTTCAGACAATTATCCGTACCGTGCGTACATAGAAAGACTGCTAAACTTTGGAGCGGAGGTGAAACGAAACCAGTTAGCAGCTGAGGGTTATTACAAAGACACTGCTGGCTTGATTGATTCGATGGATGCAAAGCGAAATGCTGGCTACGAAAGACGCCGAAGTATAGTATCTGAGAGCAAAAAATTTGTTTCTTTTGTTCGACTCTCAACAGATTTGGCGACTCAGCCCCGTTTGCTTTTAAACAGAGTTGATGTTTACGTCTCTATTCATCAAACTGCAAATAATTTTCGATTAATGTACGCAATTTCAACGGTTGAACCGATTCTAGAACTATACGATGTTACTCTTTTCGTACGTCGAATTAAACTGAGTCCTCCGGTTGCAACTTTAATTGCAAACCAGCTGCGTTTGCAACCTGCAAAGTATAACGTATCGCGTGTTGTTGTGAAAGAATTTCAAATCTCTGCTGGTCGAACGCTAATTAACCGAGAAAATATTTCCCGAGGACTTCTGCCGCGAACTGTTATCGTTATGCCCTGACCGGATCTAGTGTAAAATCACCTTTCAATTTTGTATCTAAACGGGCAAATTTTATATGTTTGTATAAAGAGAGCGAAATGGTACCGGCGGTACCTTACACGCCCAAATGGGAGGAAAACGATGCTGTTCGAGAATATTTAAGCTTGCTTAGCGTTGCTGGCAACTTTTTTTCAGATTTTGACAATGGCACTTCGTACATGGATTATATGAAGGGTGGCTATGTTTTGTACGGTTTCGATTTAACTCCAGATGAATCGTGTTGCGCTCTACATTGCACTTCATTAAAAAATGGTGAACTTACTCTTAAGATGCAGTTTGATGTAAAAGATATTGATCAGTCATGTACTATTGTTGTATATATGGTGTATGATAACTGTATTTATATTGATAACAATCGAAACGTCGTAACGGATTATGTTTAATTTTTGTTGTCGTTGTCGTTATGAATACTGCACAAATATGCGATGCCTTAAAATCTGATTTCGCTACATCGAAATATGCAGCTGGAGTGTTCGCTGCTGATGAAATTTTCGATCACTTTGAAGTGTTACCTTGTTTATTGATTGTAAATACAGATGATTCGATTGAACCAGGAACACACTGGATTTTACTCTGGATTGAATTAAGCGATACTGTTTTCTATTTTGACTCTTTTGGTATTAATGTTGCCGAATATAACGTACACATTAGCATTTTTCTTAAAAGATTTAGGTTTAAGTTTAGTCTTAATAATGAACAACTTCAATCACTAAATTCAAATGCATGTGGTTACTGGTGTTTATTTGTTGCATATTATTTGAGTCGACAAATTTTGTGCAGCTTAGATACATTTTCTGAAAAGAATCGATCGATTAACGATATAATAGTAAAAAAGTTTGTCAAAAAACACTATAAATATCGTCTTCGTAGTGCATCTGAGTGCACGGGTTTACAGACTTGTTGTCTTGGAAAAATCATTGTTAACAATGGCTTTTTCCGGAAACGTTTTTGAGTTTGATGGAAAATTAAAGTTCCCTAGCTCTCTTATTATAATGGGTGTTTCTGGGAGTGGAAAAACTCGATGGGTTCTTAATTTGCTAAAGCACGCAAAGACCATCTTTAATACAACAGTTATCGATGGCGTTCTTTTGTGTTACGGGGTGTACCAAGACCTATACGCACAGTGTAACGAAGTAAATATAAAAGTTGCAATGACTGAAGGTTGCAGTGAGCATGTCTTACGAGAGAACGGCATACTAGATCCATCGCAAAATACAATATTGATTTTAGATGATCTTCATGCTGAACTTTCAAATAATCCTTTGCTTGGAAAACTGTTTTGAAAATTCAGCCACCATTTGAACACTACAGTAATTTTCATAACACAAAATCCATACCACAAAGGAACACAAACGCGCGATGTGATTTCAAATGCACATTATTTCGTTTGCCTAGCTCAACCGCGTGACAAAACAGCAATTGCAGTGCTAGCACGGCAAATGTATCCTGGAAAAAGCAACTTTTTACTTTCAGCATATGATCAAGCAGTTTCCAACAAGTGGGGCTATTTGTTTATTGATACTCGCCCGGAAACACCTGACATTTTGCGTTTAAGAACTAATGTGTTTCCGAACGAAGTAATGTTTGTTTTTATTCCAAACTATTGAACGTATTTTTAGGTTCAACTTTCAGAAACGTGCTAAATACAAAAACTATGCATCGACTTCTAAGAAATTTTCACATATTACACGTTTTATGCTACAGCAAACCAAAAGTCAGAGAAATTATCTTAAAGAATTCAAATACCGACGTTATTCTAGCCGTAACAGAATGCATCTACAATATTTTACGCGGTGTGCCGAAACTTACAAAGCTGCATAGAAATCGATTAAAACGATACAGAAAAGTCTGTCGCAATATAGTCAGTCCTGCGACAAAATTGCAAAACAAAAAACGCATTTTAACACAACAGGGAGGTTCTGCAGTTTTACCATTAATTCTGCATCCTGTTTTAAAAGCAGTACCATGGCAGCCAAAAAAATGATTTTATTGCCATCAGATTTTGTAGAATCAATTCAAAGACAACGCAAGATTGATATGCCACCGGATTGCAATGTGCGTCTCCAACTGGATAGAGATATGAAAGATATACTTAAAAACGACCACCTTTCAGCATATACAAAAATTGAGCGCTACAACCAAATTCTACAAAAATACCTTCGTCTAAGCTCTGCAGCAAATACTCAGATCCAAAATTCACACATCGAACAACTAAATGATACGCAAAAGAACTATATGGACACAATTTGCAGTTCCAGCGGTGAAGATACTACGATTCAAACTTTACTTTCAACTGTCCCTAAACGTTTTCAGCAAAATGCAAAATTGATCATTAAAGCCGTCGCTGAAGCGCAAACTCCAAAGCTAAAGTGGACACCAGACGGAGTGATTTCTATTGACGGCCATCAAATCGCCGGATCAAACATTATTGACTTGGTAAATAATATCATGAAAACCAACCAACCGAGACACAAACCTATAGGCTATGAAAAGTTCCTTACTGCATTGTCAAAACTTCCTGTTGCAACTTCTTGGATTCCGAACGTAAAAACCCGACGACAAATAGATGAGTACAGAGTGCGACAATCGGAAGTTAACTCAAGTTTTGCAACCGGAGACAGTTTCAATAGTGCAACCTCTGTCGGAAAGGATTGCCCGAACGCAAACAAAATAAATGCTGATTTTCAAGCTACAGAACAGTTTGATCTTTTGAAAGAATGGGCGGATCTTCCAAAAAAGTTTTACTAATAACGGACTTCTTATTGCTTTTGTCGTGATATTTTGTCTGAACGTATGTGCAAGTGTTTTACCATAAATGTTACATTGTTTGTATATAGGTATAGTTCTTTAATAGAAAAATAAACTTTTTGTTTCCTTAAATGCTTCAATTCAGCAGTATTTAAGTCAAGACTTGACAGCACTGAAACACTTGTTTTAAAAATGAACATTGAACAGCTAGATGCACCCCTCCAAGGCTACCTGAGGAGGTACACAATAATATCAGATGCCGATTACAATGATATTATAGTCTACTTTTCTCATGCAAAATCCATTATTTGCAACCTCTGTACTCGTTTATTGGAAGAATTAAACAGTTTTAAGCTTCATGTACGTTCAAGAATCCGCTTTGTTAAAGCGTTAGATGACGAAACATTTATTGAGGCATATTTGAGCAACCGCCAGAAACTTTTTATTCAGAGCTCCAACATACTTAATCAAATTGCATCAATTTTGCATGAAATTGAACGTAAAGTCGACGAATTTTGTGAAGATGGTTCTGGGTGGGTAGTTGATCAAATTCAGTCAACAGACTTGCATGTTTCGCGGTACCAACCGTTGGCGGCTTCCACTTATTTAATGCTGCCGACGAATTTAAGACGAAAAAGATGTATTATTAATGTCAAAAATAATGACACACGGTGCTTTCAGTGGGCAATTCTTTCAGCGTTACATCCTGCTGACATACATCCCGAACGCGTATCGCACTACGTTGTGTATGCACATTATTACAATTTTAACGATTATACATATCCGTTTACGGTTGATCAACTGGAACATTTTGAACGGTCAATAAATGTGCCAATATTTGTCTACGGGTACGAAGAATACGTTTTCCCTATCTATATTTCAAAACTGCAAAGTTGCAATACCGATCCAGTTGCTCGTCTGCTTCTGCAAAACAGATCAAAAACGCAGTCGCATTACTGTTGGATAAAGCGATTCGATGGATTACTGTACGATCAACGTCGCCACAAATCTCGCAAGTTTTTTTGTATGAAGTGTTTGTTTCCGTTTTATACAAACGATAAGCTACAGTTGCATTTTACAAAATGTTCGGGTAACGCTACCACAGCAATCGATATGCCCAAAGAAGATAACAACAAGCTAATCTTTTGTCAAATGCGAAAAATACTTCGACTACCGTGCATATTTTATGCTGACTTTGAATGTGTACTCAATCGAATAGACAGTTGTTCACAAGCTCCAAGTAGTTCGTACGCGCGAAAACTATCGGCACATACAGCCTGTGGATTTGGATTAATTAGAATATTGCAATGTTGCAAAACCCAACCAGTTCAATATTCCGTGCCTTTAATCGAGCGTGGACCGCATGTGATTGAGCAGTTTGTGGACAAACTTTTAGAAAGTGTGGAATGCTACATTGCTGACTTTCTAGAACGTCCAAAACCAATGTGTCGTTTAACAGGCAAAGAGTGGTTAAAATATTTCGATCAGCCATACTGCAACATTTGTCTGAAAGGTTTCAATTGTTGTAACCAGTGTGAAAACATAACTCGACGCAGGTGGTGCGTAGAATGCAGGAGACGCATTTGTCGTGATCATTGTAAAATATGTGGTAAGTTTCGAGGTCCTGCTCATTTTTTGTGCAATATAGACTTTCAATTGAGTCAAGACATCGGCGTATTTATGCACAACTTAAAGAACTACGACGCTCACTTAATAATGCAGAAAATTGCAATTGTTGTCAAACGGCGAGGACTCAAGCTGGAATGTGTAGCGAAAACTATGGAGAAATATATTATGTTTGCAATAGTACTTCCTAAAAGTAACTCAAGAAATATAATTCGCAGGGTTAAATTTTTAGACTCTTACCAATTCTTACCAAGTTCACTGGAAACACTTGTAGCCAGTTTACTGCGCGATGGTGCTAGTTGTTTTACCTCAATCAACCATTTCTTTCCTAGCAAGACCGATTCTGACTTGCTAATTCGCAAAGGCATCTATCCGTATGAATACATTGATTCTTTTGCAAAGTTTTCGGATCGTTCGCTTCCTGATATTGAACAGTTTTACAGTTCGCTAACACTTCAAAGAGTTTCCACCGAAGAGTACAACCACGCTGTACGCGTATGGGATCATTTCAAATGTGAAACGCTAGGCGACTATCACGATTTATACCTACTGACGGATGTGCTCCTTCTTTGCGATGTGTTTGAAAATTTTAGAAATTTTTCACTTAAAAACTATCAACTTGATCCTGCACATTTCCTTACCCTGCCATCACTTGGTTGGGCCGCTTGCTTAAAACAATCAACGCATGTTCTTGATTTGCTCACTGACCCAGAAATGTATTCATTTTTCGAGCAAGGGATTCGCGGAGGAATATCCTGTTTAATGCGGAGACATGCAATTGCAAACAACGTTAACATCCCTGAATTATTCGATCCGACAAAACCATCTAGTTATATTGTAAGTTTCGATGCTAACAACTTGTACGGATACACTATGAGCCTTCTCATGCCGACATCCGAGTTTGAGTGGATGAGCACAGATGAGCTGCAGCAATTGGACGTTATGGAAATAGCTATAAATGCAGAATACGGGTTAGCGTTAGAAGTTGATATTTGTTATCCACAAGAGCTACATGAATCACACAACAATTATCCACTCGCACCGGAAAAGTTTACAATTTTAGAATCGAATTTATCACCTTACTGCGAACGTTTGCGAGAAAAGTTAGGGTTAAAATTACAATCCCAACCGAAGCTCATTCCAACATTGCGGAACAAAACGCGTTATATTGTTCATTATCGAATACTACAGCTGTATGTTTCTTTAGGTTTGCGCATAACCCACATTCATCGAGCAATAAAGTTTAGACAAACCGAGTGGATGAAACCGTACATTGTTTTTAACACGGAACAGCGAAAGCAAGCTACAAGTAACTTTCAAAAAGATTTGTTCAAGTTGCTTAATAACTCAGTGTTTGGAAAAAGTATGGAAAATGTCAGAAATTATATAGATGTTAAGCTAGTTGCAGATCAAAACTACTTTCGCAAGCTTGTTTCAAGCGTTCGTTATGAAATGTGTGAAGTATTCGATAACGATCTGGTAGCTGTCAAAATGAACAAAGGACGGATCTATCTTAATAAACCAATTTATGTTGGTTTCACTGTACTAGAGCTGTCCAAACACTTGATGTACGATTTTCACTATAACCATATGACAAGAATGTTCGCAAATTTGATACTATTGTACACCGATACCGATTCATTAACGTATTTTATCGAAACTAACAATCTATGCGACGTGCTGAAACGAAATTCTACATTGTTCGATTTTAGTGACTATCCACACAGTCATCCACTGTATGACCAATGTAACAAAAAGGTTATGGGAAAGTTTAAAGATGAAACAAACGGTAAACCGATAGTAGAATTTGTTGGTTTGAGGTCCAAAATGTACAGTATATTGGGCGGCGGGAGTCATTCAAAAAAGCGAGCAAAAGGTGTATGTAAACCAGTGGTTAAACGCAACATCAAGCACAACGATTTTGTTACAACACTAACCGAAGGTATTTTTATGCGGCATTGCATGATTTCGATTCAAAACGAACGGCATAAAATTTACACGGTAGAAATGAACAAAATTAGTTTGTGCGCGTTTGACGACAAGCGTTATATTTTGGATGACGGTGTGGAAACGCTTGCGTATGGACATAAAGATATTCCACCGATTGTAAGTTTAACAACTTGCGTTTTTTCACACAAAATTTATTTCATGGTTTCGTCAGTGTCATTCAACAAAATTCAACAAACAACAAACAATTATTGCAGTAACAAAGATTCAATGTTATCGCAATGTAAATAAATAAGGTATATTTCTTTTTTAGCAGCATCTCTGCGATTCGCAGGAAGATGTTGTGTTTGACGCTTAAGTTCACGAAGAATATCTCTCATGTTATCTATTGCATCGATGTGGTGCCGGTCGTGAACACCAAGGCGATTTCGGATACCGGCTTCTGACTGCTCAATGCCACGTAATTCGTTGAGTGCAGTCAATGCTGCAGAATGTTTGCCTTGATCTCGAAAAGTTTTACTTTCCCCGTAAAAATCTGCGTTCCCGATGGTGAGTTTATATCGATAATGCTCGGAAGGAGTTGCAGCAATTTTTTCATACACAAAAGCAAAGGATTCTCTAGTGTGATGTTGGATTAGCTCGTTCAGTTGCTGCTGTTCATTCATTTTTAATTAAACTGTAAAGTAAAATATGATACTGAAATTTATAAAAATTCAAGTTGGCAAGAAAACGTATATTTAACAGTGCTTATTTTGCAGGCAAGACTGAGATTAAAATTGCGGCAAACATTCTGTTACAACTGATGAAAATGCAAAAATAATTAGATATATAAAATGTAAACGTTTAGGTGAAAAGTACTGTTTTAATACAAAGTAGATAGAAAATTTGTTTGCTTGCGGTTCGTCAACTACTACAGTTTCTAGAAACTCCTACGAGCACTCAAACACTATCTACAGAAAGTTTGCGGTAACTGTTGCTTAAATTGTGTCAGAAAACTTTTTTATTCTGCAGTCACAATAAATCACGTAACAACAACAACAGTAACTATTTGTCACATCAGTGCGTTTAGAACAACACATCATCTATTTCAGGATACTCGGACTGTTTTGATTTTCGCACAACTACATCACTTGGCTGTATGCCAACTTTGACCTCAAATTTGTCTATTTCTTTCCAAGGGCAAACTGTTTCAAACGCAACCTGTTTTTCAATATGGCATTGACGGCCACTTTCATACAACTCAATTTTTTGAGAAACAATCAGTGTTCCGTAACATGTATCACTAGAATCGATACCCACGCTTGATCTTCCAATTGACTTTTTAAACTCGTATAAATTTTTTGGTTCGACAGATTTCCGCTTTAATGATTTAGGAGTTACGTATGCGCCAGCAGCTTCAACATTACTCGTTTCAACAGCAGCAATGTATCCGCGATCTGCGATGTTTGGTGACGAAATCTGATGGACAGTAACACGTGGGTCGTGTGATTTTACAGTTTTATCTCGGACAGCCTTTTCAGCATGAGTAACGACGTCTTTTTGCAGCTGGTTCGAAAAAGCCCCGAAATTGCGGGCAGATCTAGAATTGAGAACAGTAACTAAGCGATTACATACTTTGCGGTTTTACACATTTGTTCTGTTTTAGCTTAACTAAACCGTCGTCGCTATTTTATATCTGTTTTGCGATTTACCGCTGTCTGGAACACCGTGAGCAATTCACTGCATCTGCTAGACATTTTTTCGTATTCAGCTGTCTGAGAACTTGTTTTTGTATAAAAATAATGTGTTTTCAACTTCGCATTTCCTCTTTGTTTATAGTTTTTTAATGCAAACTTAAAAACAACGCAAATTTACACAGATTTTCGTATAATAGTTACCACTGTGCAGATAAACATTTGCTGCTATTTGATTTTACAATTTTCTTACACTCGTGCACATTTCAATTGCGCAGACGCAAGTTGTTCTACAAAGTTTTAACAACTTTAAAACTCGAAAATTTCGTCAAATGCTTCATTCTCAATTATAAATGCTGGACCATGTGCGTTTCATAAAGTACACGGCAGCATGTACCAGCAACTCGTATTTTTAAATTTTTTCACAATTTTTCATATGTAATTTTCATCTGTAGGTTTCTCAACAGTTGTAAAATTGCTTAATTGAAATGTTGAAATTATGCGATTGAATGTTTATTTCAAATTTTCGCTGCAACCGATTTTAAACCCCAAAAATCGAATTGATACCGTGTGTCATATTTTTGCTAGTCAAGATTTTATTACTACTGCGATCTAAACCTTGCTGTGGCCCAATTCATTAGCAAAAATACATTATTTTACGCTGATATACGTCACTGTATGTTTTGTATTTAACATTCGGCACTAAACATTATATGCATCATGTTTAATGCAGTAGACAAAATATTTGCGTTGTTTTATTGCAGCTAATGCAAGTGTTTTAACCGTACAATTGTAAATTTATAAAAATCTGTAGATAATGTACGATTTTATTGCAACAGTTGCGATATTACAATAACTGCGAAATTTTGAAAAAGCTTTTGTAAAGAACAGAAATTTGCAGCGTTAAAAATAAGCAGCTGTTGTAAAAGCGCAAAAATTTCGCAAATGTTGACGGCTTAAATACAAAAAGTTTCACAACTAAAAATCATACCGAATTGCAACAATTGTAAAATTTTGAAAAATTCGCAATTATTGAAAAAGCATTTATTGCAAAATAGCACAAAAATTGCACAAATCTGTGATAATTGCAAAATTCTGTAAAACTGGCAACTATTGCACTGGCACATCTTGCAAATCCTTACTTGCAATATTTGCGACGTTCGAAAAAGCAACAATTACACTATTCTGAAAGTTGCGATTACAAAACGCAAAAGTTTCAGTTACTCTAAAATCGCACAAACTTAATGACAAAACTTGCTTGCAATACTTCCAAGATTCTCAAAAACCAGTTTCTATAAAATGATCAAAATTTGCAATAATTACGCAACTTCGAAATTTGTAATGAAAAATTTGATAAATTTATAATGGCTGCCAAAATTACCTTTGGTCGTTTTCTTGGGCCATTGTGAACAGAAACGTTGAAACGAGTAACAAATATAATTAAATTTATGTTGAACTCGATATTTTTAATTTAGAATTAATTATCTATAATAATGCCACGAATTAAAACAACAACTTTTAAAAGCGGAAAAGAATATTTTACATTATTAATACAGCTTGCGTTGGGCAAATCCACACAGCATTCAAGTCAAATTCTAAATCGTTACTCCATAGTATTTTCTCAGCGTGGTGAACAAATTCAAAACGCTATTCTGGCTGGTTTAGAATTCATACTCTTTTCGGCCTTTATTTTTCCTATTAGTGTTTGGTGTGGAACCCCACTGTCCCTGCGAAAGCCCTTATATTTTGCCGTTATCAACAAATTCATTGCGGATCAACTAGCGCTGTCTTACAACAACAATGAAATTCTCTCCAAACGCGGACTGCAAGCGCGTTATGTTCTAGCAACAAAACATTTCGAAATCGTCAGTATACCAAAACGAATTTCGCGCAGATTTCAAAATATTTTTCCTTTAAAAAACGGCTATCCAGTAACAACTCGAGAAAATTTATTTCAAGGAGCGAAGGAGATTGTAACTCAAATACGAAAGCAGGGCAGCTTATATAACTCTGATTTGATAAATCCTGAGTCTCTAAACAAGCCGCCTGGATTATATGTCATGTTCGGAATCTTTGACATCAAAGCGACACAAGATAAATTTTCAAGAATAGGACACAAAGGTAACCAGGAATTTTTATGAAATTGTCGGTTTACAATCGGAACAGGAATAACTTATTTTTATCGCTAGATGCTCTTAGTTCCCTGATTTTTAAATGCTATTGTTCTTTCGTTTTGAAATCCTATTAATGAGCATCAAAAACTCATTTAATTAATTTTGTTTTATTTAGATGCAACACAAATTTATGCAGGACTCAAGCAATTACAAGCAAAATACGAAAACTATCACAAATTGTTCACTGGCATTTTCACACGTCTTACTCCACTAAAAGACAGTCAATGCAACACAACTCAAACGATTAGTTCTAACTGTCAGGCAATTAAACAGGAATTAAGCTATACATCGCCAGAAAAAATTAAATATTTGATTCGAGATCTACCACGATCGTGTTCAATGCGCCGTATCCAACTAGTGGACACTCAAACATATTTACGAGCGTTTCAACTGTTATCTGCGTCATTAAAACATTTGAATAATGCGTCGGAAAATTTGAGGTTTGTTTTAAAAAATGATAGACAGTTCAAAAATTTACGAGTTGAAACTGCTGTTAATCAAGCATCAGCTCCATTTAAATTATACAATAATTTCAAAAACTCTGCTTTAAGCTACTATGGAAGGGTCTGTAACTGCTTGGCAATGATGTTTTTATTGGCGTTCGAATATAAAAACCCAGATCGTGATCATATGTTGGTTGGCACATTACAAACTTGCATGCAACACAGTTTTGACGTATCAAATGTTTTAATATTGACAGATTATTTGACAGCTGTTCAGCTAGAAACCGAATCTGCAGCAAGCAAAATTGCTGTTTCTCCACAATGTGCGCAAGATGCTATTGCTGCCTTGGGCCAGAAACTTGATGATTTTGCAGAATTGTTGACGTTTAAATGTTGAATATATCTTTGTGCTTTAGCATACACTTTTTGCATTAATGCGCATTAAAATGACATCGTACAACAAAGAAACCTCATAAACAAACTGATGAAATGCAATTTCATACAACTGATTTCAGAACGTGTTGGCATTAAATAGCAAAAAAAGCAATTTTTGCATGTTTTCAGTGTTTTTGCTGTAGCTACATGAGGCAAAGAATGTTTTTATGTTGTTGTTGGTATTCATGTACGAATAAACTTGGTTTGATGAACGCAATGTGTTCAAGAATCAGTTACAACAGTAATTTAAAGATTGACAACAAATCATGGTTGTAAAAATACAAAATTAATTCCATAAAATATTGGATTTTTTCTACCACAACAGATTCAATGCCAAATTTGACAATGATAAACTTGTAGTATACAAACATGTATTTAAAGACTGTCTTGGCTATACTGCCACCGAGGCCTCAAGACCCGAGCTTATATACCGTTCTTGATATACAACTTAGTAAGTAACCGATATGATTTCGCAAATCTTTGTGTTTTTGTGAATAACATAGTTTTTACAACAAATGATTTTGTGACAAGTTGTAAATTAATGCATTTTTTAAAATAAACGCATTGTTACAATAGTAACTAATTGCAAATTTTGACAATTACTATTTTGCATGCTACCAATAGTTGCTTTTTGTCCTGAAACCCCCATTTTTCTACTACTAAGCCTGTTGTTCTACTAAGTCACCAGCTCACGCTGTACAAAACCAACTGCCAACTTTTAACGTGACAACCCAAATACTCCGTAAACCAACCCCAGATAACCGTACAAAATCCCAAGAATCCCCAAGAAAGCAGCCGAAACTAGCCCCGCTAGAATCGACAACCCCAGAAACAACTCCAAATAACCCCATGAATCCCCTTACAACATACCACAGTTATCCCCAGTTTCCCTTGGTACTGCCCGTAGGCTCCGCGCTATGCGCTTCAATCACTGAATCCCTTAAGCCAGTTTTCCCTGACTGCACTAAGTAAAAACCCCGAAAAACTCGCGCAGCATATTGTAAGTTGACAACTATAATAATGATTATAGAGGCTGGCTATCCCAGTCCCAATGTCGTGTTGATTTGCATAATTTTGAGTGTCCCGGGCGTCTTGGGCCCCTTAGGGACACTCACATCCGTCACTACCATAGATAAAACACAACAACAACAACAATGTCCCCTCCCTACCCCTAGCTATGCGATTTCGCGCATTAAGCCTGACAATAATATATTGAATGGCGACGCAGCGCCCCTGAGTACTGATACCTTGCGGACGCAGCCGCCATGCATAGATTTACGAATTTCACGCCGTTTAGCAACGCCTAAGCCTAAGTTATGTTCTAAGAGAGACTAGGCGGAGCCGGGGACTCTCTTAAGGTGTGGATTAGGATGTGGTTTTAGATTTATTTTAGTTTTTAGATTGAAATATATAAAAGAGTGGAGCCACCTACATGTGCCATATTTGTTCATAAAAATACAAGCAAATATGCAGTGCAGTCATGTATTGCTGTGCTACAATATGAACGTAGATTGTAAATTCTAGATAACGCTAGAATTATTTTAGATGTCGATCTTTCTGTGGCAATGATTGGTATTTTTAAATGCTTTCCTTACAGAACTCAATTAAGTGATGTTAACAAAACGTCCTACAGGTAAAATATTTCTGATAAGATAATTGGTCCCAAAACAACCTAACCAACGAACGAAACCTTGCGCGTCGAATAAATTGACTGCACGAACCATTTGAACATTTGACTGCTGTGAATAGTACCTATAAAAAGTAATGAAACACAAACATGCATAGTGCAATATGCACAAATAACAAATCTCATCTTAGGAGATAGGACATATGTATAAACAGGGCAGAGTCCAGGAATGAATGACCAATGTGGTGATTAATTTTACAGCAATATTTTGTACTGAAGAATTATATTGGTTAGTTGGTTACCCAGCAGCTAGTATAATCCACAGAGAATATATTGAAAAGTTCTAAAAAGCACTATTTATTTACGCTTTTTGAAATTGTTTTACAATATGTGTCCTAAGACATTTTAAGCCAGCGCTCTGCCTGGTTTTGGGTTTGGCGTGTTTAATGGTTACCATTTATGAGCAACAACTGCAATGGTTAGTCCGTTTGAAAACCAATTGCTAAACTGATGCTAGTTGCTATATCCGTTTGAGAATATGAGCCCGGATGGACAATTTTAATGTGAACCTTAACATACAAGGTATACGAAGAAAAAGTGGTTTTCAGAATATAGTAAAAAATGTTGAACCTTGTTTGCTCCCATTATATATTATGTTAATATGCTGACTTGTATTGTTTTTGTCAAATCTTTCTAAATTTAGCGTTTCAAAAAGTTGAAGGTGACTCAATTACGTTTCTTTATCCAAATAACTGAAAGTCAAAATACCAGTAGGTGAAACTGCCTTCTTTGGCTCGCGGTAACCGTCACAAGTTGAAACTGATTCCAAATCATAAACCTACACTTACGCCGCAGAAAAAATCTATAGTTTAAGGTAACTCTATATAGTTGGTTTTATTCCGTTGTTTCTTCCGTTTATGTACAAATATACAGTTGCTCGTGCTGAATATTATTTACATCGTTGTACGTTTTTCACTAAGCCGCATAGCTATGTGCCGTATTTAGCGTAAAGTCCCTGCAACGGGGCATGGCTGACCAAACATGTATACTGTAAAATTCTAAGCCCATATTCTCAAATGCACACTGCGCCATAAAATTTTCAATATTCGTATGTACCGAAAATACGGATTTATTACCGGAACCGGATAATGAATAACACCAGAGTTCTCCACCGGAACCGGAATTCCGGTTGCGCCCTTGATACAACCCTTCAAGTTGGTTTCCATTTGATACGTACTTTTATTCCCTATATACGTATAAATTATAATACATACACACGTACATATACGTATGTGGTGTGGTTGTAATAATCGTATTAAACGATATATAGTTTAAATGGAGTCTGAGCTGTTACTTCACATCGACAAAGACACAAGTCGTTCCAATTATGTATGCATATTGTATGTTAATGAATTATATATGTTTCCTTCCAGTTATTGTGGTAACATTTGTGTCTGCTGGCCTGCAAAGCCGATAAAATTTTCAAATTCCGGTTCCGATAAATTGTGATTCCGGTTGCACCCTGGGTTTATTTCACTATCATTTATGTATTAAATTGCTTTCGATGTGAGTTAACTTATCAATAAATTTTTGTAGTTTAGTTTTACGAAACCAAAAATCTTAGCCAATTTTTTCATGTGGCCTTTTTGAAAATTATTTCCTCCAACTATCATATTTGTTAATACAAATTATCCGTGCAGTCACAAAATTTCTAGTTCCGATTTCTGTTGCGGTATAAATTTGCTGTTCCGATTCAGTTATAATCCATTTTTGCTTTGCACCCTGGTGCTTGAGCCGAGGTTTTGCCAAGTGAATGACCCATGCTTTTACATGGCATTCACCTGAAGGCGGCCTATTAGTTTTCTGTTGATAGCTGTTAGGTACAGTGTTACGTATATAGTTGTTCCACATTATTCGCAGCACCTGATTAATTTTGTTTCAGTGCTTGTTTTTGGATATCAACAGTCAAACTCTAACGTCTTTGCAATCCAAAATACAGCGTTTAGAACGGGTGGTTGGGTGTGCATCAACCGAGTCGCAAAAGACCGAATATCGTCCTGTAAATTTGAAGGTTAGAGCATTGCCTAAGTGTACTTGTTTTTTGTGCAGTTATAATGTCATGTGCCTACAATTTGTAATGCTTCTACGATATCTGAATTGGGCAGAAATAGGTATGCATATATAATTTTCGCCATACTGGATATAATTATGTAATGTTAAGTTTATTGCAGCCGCCAGCCACAGAAATTGTTTACATCTAACAGCAGCAGTCGTTTCAGAGTTGTAATTGGAATCGTTCTACTGTGGATCCTTGCGGTCTGTTGACACAGGGAAATGCTTCACACCAAACTAATGCGGCCGATGGAGATATCGTGTATCAATTAGCTGTTTCAACGCGTAGTAAGTTTGCGCGCATTCTGATTCGTAGATTGGGCGATTACGGACCTATATCTCCTTTTTCTCTCTATTCGCGGCAATTTGTTCGGGCGGGAGGGCTTTGGCTCTCTATCAAATTTGGGTGAGAATTAAGCACCTTGGCAAAACTGCAATTCGAACAATTTTTTAAAAAATATTGCTCGCTGCAAAAAGCTACGGAAACAACTCATTAGGCTGGCTGTTTAACGTTCGAAAATTGTGAAAATGTTTGGATTAAGAGTAAAACACTATGAAACTAAATTCCGGGGGGGGGGGGGGGTGAGCATAAACGTTCTGGTCAACCCTGTAAGGAGTTATTAGCAAAAATCTCAAAATGTCACATCTTCTGCGCATATCAGTTGTTTTCTTGTTAATATCACAGACTGCAGGAAATGCAGTCCAAAATTTTCAATTGCAAAAGTAAGCGTATTAGAGATGTCTCGGGGCAGCAGCCCGGCACAGAGACCGGTGCCATACGGTACCATGGATGAAACCAGAAAAAGATCTAAACAGAGTGTAAAACAGAACCAGATTAAATCGGAAGCATAATTGGAACAGCAAGAATATAAATATTGGAATGGGATCTGAAGTGTTCGCTTGTTACAATATTTTAGATTTTTAATCAAAATCGGCGCTACATAATTGTGAATCTAATTTTAATCGAAATCGCAACTCGTTTCTACTCTGCTTCCGCACCCGTACTTACTGAAACGACCACGCTTCGCACGGTGCGTGACTAAGCTCAACAGAATACAAATAAACAAAAAACAATCGCCACCCAACATGAGTGCACCACCAAAGTACACGTTCATGTTCATATACTAAAACACTGCTGCTGTGTAAACTCTTTTGCAAGCACTACAGTGTCTTTCTACACATGTCTAGGCAAAACATCCCGGGGCACAATTTAGCCAGAATCCAAACGCAACACAGTAAGTTTATTACACATTGCCATACGCAACTGGGTAAAAGCCATCCTGGCCTCGGGACATCTCTAAAGCATATAAGTATACATTTCAGATTTATCTATCGCGAATACCCCAGCAAATGTGACGTTTTGTCATCAGGTCAAGTCGAGCGTGTCACAGCGAAAGTCTGGCCGCTATAAAGGAAATTTGCCGATAAAGAATTACAAATGTGAAATTATTAAATGCATTAGGAAGAATCAAGTCGTTGTGATTAGTGGTCCAACGGGATGTGGTAAAAGCACGCAAGTTAGTGTGTTTGTTATGTTACCTATCAGGGTGGCAACAAATGTTCGGATTCGGCAAAAATTTGAGGTTCGGATTCGGTTGTGAAAAAGCCGAATCCAACAAAGTTCGGCAATGTTTTTCCATTTTAAGCAATGAAATTTTTAAATACTTTGCTATAAAAATCAATATTTTGTATTTCAAGTGAGAAATCTCAGAACTGACGTCGGGACGAAATAAATTAACGTATTAAAAGTTATACGGCTGGCATTGCGTTGATATTCTGAAACAAATTATAGGTATATCTGAAATTTGCAACATGCAGGATTCGGATTCGATTTCGGATTCGGCAAATTTGCACTGGATTCGGATTCGGTCAAATCGTGTATTCGGTGCCACCCTGTTACCTATATGTAGCATAGTTCAACAGGATATGCATTACCGGAGCCGGACCTTTAGTATTTGAGTCCAAATTTAAACCAAATGGTGAACTTAATCGCACTAATTTTAGGGATGTGCCGATATATACCAAAATCTTTACCGATGCAGATACGGATGCGGAATCTTTCTTTCAAATTTTGTCGGACCGATGCCGATATCATACCGATATCAATTTTTCTAGATGCTCAAAAATTTGCGGTACTAAAGGACATAACGATAAATTTAGAAAATTTTTATTTTGAAATTGTCGAGAATAACTGAAGTAAATGCAATAAAAACAGCAATACAAAGTATACGGCTAGGACTATATTTTTTGCTTTTTATTATACGTATATATGTATATACACGCATTCTTCATTCTGTAAGCCGTGCTTGTCGTGTACAGTAAGAGACCGTTTTTGAAACAAAAATTTATTGTATATATATTTTTTATTGACAAGCTGGAAAATAAGAAAAATATACATTAGGTAAACTAAAACTTCCCGGTAAAATTTGGTTGGTGGAAATTAAGATATTTTGCTATAAAATGACTATAAAAATTAAGAGTAGATTTTATTAGTATAGTATGCAATCCTTGACAATCGCCAAAAAATATCGAAGGTAGTTTTCGCTTCCGTGGTTAATGAAAATCTAAAATACTGCAAATAAAGTGCATAGGTACCGATATCCAACTAGGGTTATTTCAGTAATTAATATATTGCAAAAAAGAAATTTAAAATGAATTTTCCTGCGGCATGCATTTTTCATTTTCTGTTCCGGTTCCGTTTCCGGTAATTGTTTCAAATTCCGGTTCCGGTAAAAGTTCTAATTCCGGTTGCAACGTGCCGCGGTTACATAAAACGTAACAAATGTTGGACTATGTAATGTGAGAATTGCATCAATTAGTTTCCATGCAAAAGTACAAAAATAAGTTTTTCGATTTTGACTGCATAAGTAACATTAAATGCGTTCTAGATCTCTGAAAACTGATAAGTGCGAAAAATAATCGGCAAAAAATTTGCAATTTTTTGCAGTGCCGATGCCGATACGCTCTGTGACAAACCACAAATCATTGCATTTTCGCGTTTAAAACATTTAAGAAATCGTTTAAAAATTATGGGTCATCCGCATCTATAACGTCTACGCAATGTTAAAAAATTCTCAAGTAGATACACATATTCAAAAGTTTTGTTACAAAATCTTATTTGTATTTTCGGTAACGGTTAAAAATTGATCGAGACCGAGACAAAAAGTCTCGGTCTCTGGAGGTTGGGTCTCGCTTTCGGTTTTTTTGACTGAGACCGTCCAGCCCTGCTCCTGTTATAGAGAAAATATATACTGTATATAAAAAATTTGCTAAAATCGGTACGCCACATAAAAAGTAATGGCCAAGGTTATTGTGTTTGATTAAACATTGCTGCTGTATGTTTCAGGTTCCAAGTTTCATATTGGATGATTTCTTGGAAGGTACTGCTGCATCAAGTGAGGTTGTTCCGAAAATTTATGTTACACAGCCACGTCGAGTTAGTGTTCTTTCACTTGCCGAACGGGTAGCATATGAACGCCATGAAGAACTTGGTATGTTCAGTCGAAATTAAGTTTGACTGATAATTAATTAAAATGTAATCGCACTTAAAAGCGGAACTGAACCGGGAGGTTAAAGTAATATCCGGCTTCGTCGAAAGGGAATTGTGAAAATGTCAGATTTTTCTACAGGAACTGATCTCCGGTTTTGGTCTCGGGATTTGGAAGGTGAAAAAGCGATAAGCAATCACAAAACGTTTCCTTTGATCACATAGTTGTATTTTCGCTTTTAAAACATTTCAGGCATCGTGTAACCAATTATGGGTCATCATCCACATTTATTACGTCTACGTTATGTTAAAAATATAAATTCTCCAGTTCATCTGGTTTGCTCAGGCACTATACCTTTTAATTATGGTTGAACTGAGGGGTTTTGAGACAGTGGGATTTGCCCTGAGTCTGTTCGAAGAGTATGGGGACAGTAGCGAAGAGAAAAATAATGCAAAAATTAAAGGTTGACGGCGATTTATTAGTTTGTGAGCAACATCAGTTCTGAGAGTAAAAGTGTTAAAAACTTTTGTTAAAAATCTTATTGTTATTTTCGGTAACGGTTAAAATTGACAGAGACCATACGTCTCAGTCGCGTTAGGTTGGGTCTCGGTCTCGCTTTTATGGCCGAGACCGCCCATCCCTGCCCGGCAACGGATTTGTACGTTACATAGAATGTAAATAAAAATCGCGTTGTTGCAAGTAAGTGAGCCACGCAAAAGTGTTAACTTACCCCTTCTCACATTGAGTTGCCTGTAGGCAACTCAGCGCAGTGTATATACGTTAAATAGTATATATCGCACCGTGTTTAACAATTGCAACACGTATACATAGTATTAAATCACCACAAGACGTGAGAGCCCCCTCGGGCTCGAGCGTCAAGCTCCTATAGCTGAGAGGTGATGGTAAACGCCTCCCACTCCAATCACTGGAGTTCGAATCCTAGCATAAAAGTAGGTCTAACGGAAAATAGAAAATATTCATGTGAGAAAGGGTTAAGCGAAAAATTTTCAGTTTACTATCTATAACCCCTTCTCGCATTGAGTTGCCTGTAGGCAACTCAGCGCAGTGTATATACATTAAATAGTATATATCGCACCGTGTTTAACAATTGCAACACGTATACATAGTACTAAATCACCACAAGACGTGAGAGCCCCCTCGGGCTCGAGCGTCAAGCTCCTATAGCTGAGTGGTGATGGTATACGCCTCCCACTCCAATCACTGGAGTTCGAATCCTAGCATAAAAGTAGGTCTAACGGAAAATAGAAAATATTCGTGTGAGAAAGGGTTAATTAAAACCAGTCGTAGTGGGACTCCATTTATTGAGCGAAACTCGAACGCAAGGTAATATGCAAATTAGTTATTAGCTAACTATTCATTTATCGATTTTGGAGGTTTTTGAGCAATTTCCTAAGATTCCTCGCACCCAAGAACCCTTCAGCCACCCTAATAATTATTGAAATAATTTAAAAAGTCATAATTTTTTCTCGTCAATTAAGCAAATATGCAAATTAGCTATTAGCTAACTATTCGATAATCGCTTTTAAAGGTTTACAGACAATTTATTCAGATTCTTCGCACCCGAAAACCCATTATTGCTGAAATTAGATTGCTTGTAACCCTAATAATTAGTGAAACATTGTAAAAACGCCTAATTTAGGCTTATCCATTATGCTTATATGCAAATTACCTATTAGCTAACTACTCAATTATCGGTTTTAGACGTTTGTAAACAATTTATTCAGATTGCTCGCACCAAAAAACTTCAGTAAACCGCAATAATTATTGAAATAATTTAAAAAGTCCTAGTTTTGTCTTGTCAATTAAGCTAATATGCAAATTAGCTATTAGCTAACTATTCAATTATCGGTTTTGGATGTTTGGAAACAATTTATTCAAATTCATCGCACCTAAAAACCCATTAGTGCTAAAATTATATTGCTGTCACTGTCACCCTTAATAATTAGTGAAATATTGTAAAAAGTCCTAATTTAGGCTTATAAACTATGCTAATATGCAAATTATCTATTAGCTAACTGTTCAAGTATCGATTTTGGAGGTTTGTAAACAGTCTAGGCAAATTTCTCGCACCCAAAGACCCTTCAATGCTAAAATTAGATTGCTTCTAACTGTAATAATTAGCGCAAGTACAAAACATAAAACGCTTGGCGATACTCCGAGCTTCGCTCGGAGTTTCGCTTCGCTCAATTAATTTTTAACTTGGATTTTTAATTTTATTAACTCAGTGAGTAAAAAATTTGACATCTTTACTTGCCCAAAAGGTAATGACAGGAAGGAGGTAAACCACCCTAAATATTCGGTCCGTTAGGTTTATGCCGGATACAAATATCGCTTTTTGCCTGATATTAAACCGAAACCAGTTTAGATTAATTTAATAAATTAGTGGTTGTAATGGGCGGTCTCGCTCAAAAAAAGCGGGACGTAGTATGTTGGTCTCGGTTACGTAATTTTTAACTGTTACCGTAAATACAAAGCTCTTTCTAACAAAAGTTTAAATATTTGTATCTGCTTAGAATTTTCATTGAGCGAAAGCTCGGAGTTTCGCGAAGCGTTTTATGTTTTGTACTTGGGGGTCGAAAGGTGGATGTCTGTCCGTCCGAAAAGAATCTCATGAACGGCTGAACCGACTTTGATAAACTTTTTTGTTGGAAAGCCAATTATCCTGGGGTGTTAACCTCGCGTTGGGGTTTTAAAATTTTAAGCCGTGTATTAGCTACAGGCTAATTTGCATAATTAATTAAGCCTAAACTATGACTTTCCCCAATATTTCACTAATTATTACAGTTAAAAGCAATCTAATTTTAGCATTAATGGGTTTTTGGGCGCGAGGAATTTGAATAAATAGTTTACAAACATCCAAAACCGATAATTGAATAGTTAGCTAATTTGTATATTAGCATAGTTTATAAGCCTAAATTAGGACTTTTTCAATATTTCACTAATTATTAAGGTTAAAAGCAATATAATTTAAGCACTAAAGGGTTTTTAGGTGCGAGAAATTTGATATAAATAGTTTACAAACATCCAAAACCGATAATTGAATAGTTAGCTAATAGTTAATTTGCATATTAGCTTAGTTGACAAGACAAAATTAGGAGTTTTTAAATTATTACAAAAAATTATTAGGGTGGCTGAAGGGTTTTTGGATGCGAGGAATCTGAGGAAATTGCTTACAAACATCCAAAACCGATAAATGAATAGTTAGCTAACAACTAATTTGCATATTACCTCAATTGCTTACGTGTGTTCGAGCTTTGCTCAATAAATGTAGTTCCACCAGGACTGGTTTAATTCGTACAATTAAACCTAATATATAAATCAACGACGAACTTTTATTTGAGATTGGAAACTTTCACAAAACTATTATCAACTACGTAGTTGTAACAGACGTTGCACACATATAAAAATGAACTTAAGCAGGTTATATGTCACCGTCTGTCCCAATAATGAAAACAAACTTAAGCCTAACCCATCCGTGTCATTATGTAATAGAATAATAACTTTGGGGGAACTTTAGCTTTCTATTAAAGCAGTCAGTGCGGAGGAAAGTTAACAAGTACCCAATAAGTGGTTCACATCAGGGTGCAACCGGAATTCTGGTTCCGTTAGGCAGGGATGGGCAGTCTCTCGGTCAAAAAAGTGAGGCCGGCATCGAGACGCAATCTACCGAGACCGAGACTTGATGT
Source organism: Enoplolaimus lenunculus (assembly GCA_030248215.1). Lineage (NCBI taxonomy): Eukaryota > Metazoa > Nematoda > Enoplea > Enoplida > Thoracostomopsidae > Enoplolaimus > Enoplolaimus lenunculus. The sequence goes on from JASANG010003165.1 coordinate 34,840, forward strand.
CGATCTCGATCAATTTTTAACCGTTAGGTTCCAAAAATAAAAATAAAATTTTTGAACAAAAATTTTGAATATTTTTACGTGCTCTGAATTGCCGTTTCATACAATTAACCTAATAAATCGCCGCCAAACGTTATTTTTTTACTCTATTTTTCACTTGGCTACTGCCCCTATACCATTCGAACAGGCTTGGAAAAATTTTACTGTCTCAAGACACCCTCAGTACAACGCTAATTCAAAGCTATAGTGCTGTTTTTGGGCCTGGGCAAACGGAATAGACTGGAGAATTATTTAACATAGCGTAGACGTTATAAATGCGGATGACCCATAATTTTTTACACGAAGCCTTAAATGTTTTAAACGCGAAAATGCCACTTTTTGCGCTTTGTCACAATAAAATCAAAGTGTTTTGGGATTCCTTTCAAAACGTAGAATTTTGAGTAACCGGAGGGGTCATTCTGTTTCTCAAATCGCTGTATAACCAGGTAGCGGTGCTTCACAATCGTTCGCTCTCTGTGCTGGTAGGCGAAATGCGCAAGTACTTCCAGGCCAAAGCTGCGATCCAAGGAAAATTTTTGTGATAGCTTATCGCTTTTTCACCTCTTTGGTCTCGGTTTGCAAAACACCGACACTGAAAAAAGCGGCACCGAAACCACACATGCCTGCCGGTAGGAAAATTCGATATTTGTCACTATCTGGTTCCGAATAATTACGGTATTTATTTATATTCTCAGTCTTAAGTACGTAGTCAAAATGGCATTCTCAACTTTTCCAATGAGGACTCCCTTTCTTTCACCTTTTTAAATTTAATATCAACGATGTACGAGCGGTTCTGGTGTGATTAGTAATCGTTTTAAAATTGAAAGTTTCAACCACCAGATTGCAGCAGTTACGTAATGACTTGCATGAAAATTGTGTTGCATGTGGATTTAGGAAATTCAGTTGGATATCACATACGTTTTGATAATTACGCTGGTGTTTCGCGTCAAGGCACAATAACTTTTTGCACTGCTGGTGTTGTGATGCGTTTGTTGGCCAAAAATCCAACGTTGGATGGTATCACGCATTTGATTTTGGACGAAATTCACGAACGTGATGTTGTTTCGGATATGTTGTTGATAATATTAAAGTATGAATGAATGCATTTAAATTTGAAACAAGTATATACAAATTAATAGAACTGTTCCTATCGTTTCGGCGATCAGGATCGAGTGGTGTTTTTATTTAGTGCTTCGGGTTATTTTTGCTCAATATTTTCTGGTCTTTGTCCAGGTTTATACTTGGAAAAATGATGCTCGGCTTATTCTTTTTGGGTAATAGTGGTCAATCTGTTTTTTTTGTTTTGAAGTGTTCGAAATTCTATATTTTCAAAGCAACATGGACACAAAAGTTCGAATACGGATTCATATTAAGCAAAAATTGAAGGTTTAGATTCGGTTTTAAAAAAAGCAGAATGAAGCAAGGTTCGAAAATACCTGTATATATGTGTTTACGAAATGAAATTGATGTAGACTGGATCATTTTCGAAAAGTTTATTGCACGTGCGGTTCAAAGCGCACTATCGTTTAAGATTGTATGCTTGTTATTCATTAAGTATTTTGTATATTTAACGTGAATTTTATTGTTTTGAAGGGATCTTGCTAAAACACGCTGTGATTTGAAAATAATTTTGATGAGTGCAACATTGAACTGTGGTCGATTTTGTGATTATTTTAACGGTGCGAAACATATTGAAATTCCTGACGCCAATAAACACAATGTGACTCAATATTTCTTGGAAGATATCATTGAAATGTTGAGCTGGCCGGTAGGCGGAATACGTTGGTGCAGATTGCGCGAAAGACCTAAGGTATACATGTTGGCTGTTTCTGTTGACCTTTCCTACGTACAACATTAGGGAAAACCTGGCTTCGTTTAAAGAGTGGAATGGAGTTAATTCCTCATTTTAACCTCAGGACGTTTTTTACGTTTTATGTTGTGCTATTTCTACGTCTGGGATCATATAATTGGTTGCAGAAGTGGTATATTCGCTGTCAGCTTGTTGTGGTATATTTGCATGTTTTGGCGTTGTAGTTCTGACGTAAATTGCACAAAATAACTGTTCGCCTCTGCGTTTTGTTTGACGAGTGTGTATGTTTTGGTTAGTGGTTATCAGGGTGGAAAAGTAATTCAGGTTATGGTTTGATGATCCGGAAATTTTTTATATTTATGCGATTTTGTACAGATTACACGGCCGAAAGTGGTATCTGAAGAAAAACTACGAGCTTACAAACAAGAACGAAAAGAATATATTGATGGTTTGCGGCATTGCTCGGAACAGGCGGTGTACGCGTTAAAATCGTAAGTATACAACAACCGCAACAATACGTTAACGTTTTACGTTCTTCGTCCCGCATTTCGCTAGTTCAATCTTGAGGAAGGGTCGTTCCAGCAAGACCGCAGAGTCATAACAGGCTTCAGGATGTTATATTTTTACCTAAATTTTGTGCACTAAACAGTCAGCTATATATATTATGTTAATTAAGGAAAATCTTATATTTTTTGTTTTCTGTAAGATACGACATTTGCTATTCAACTTTTTGTTCCTGTTCAAAAGAAAAACATATACAATGTTCAAACAGCGGATATTCGCGTTTTGTTTTAGGTTTGATGAATCCATTCTTAATTACGATTTATTGTTAGCACTGGTGTCATATGTTGTCGATAACAAAGAAGATGGCGCTGTGTTGATATTCTTGCCTGGTTAGTAAAAGCATGCAAAGAGAGGTATCTCGTGGTGAATCTCGGTTTTCAGCTTGAATCTCGGTAGACCAGGTTTGCAAACGGAGATGAAAACTCTGAAACCAAAATGGCCAACTAAATTTGAAAAGTGTTTTTATTATTAACAAACTTTTGAGCTGTAAATTCGCTGATCAATTACTTCGTATGAAAGCGAACTATCATTCGTATTTATATCAAGTACCATCGAACTGATTGACTTACTGTTACATATTTTTTCTGTCACACATGTAATGTAAATATTTGCATGTGACCGTGTACGTTCACCATCTATTGGGTAACAATAACGCTGGTGACAAGATATAGATGACGAGTGTTATTCTAGGGGCGTAACAGATTATGTCTCAGCATATTTCAATTATTCTTAAAGCTAAGCCTGAACTTCACAGTAAAAATGGGTTTATAACTAAGTCTAAGGCTAACAAAAATAATAACTTTAATCCGAGCAAGGGATTTGCGGAGACCGTCCATGAAAAGTTTCGGTCTCAGTCAACTTTTGGTTATCGCCGAAAAACATAAAATTTTCAAAATAATTTATAATGCTTTTTTCGTAGTATATTGTGTTTTTTCATAATTTTTTGTGTCTTTTCAGAATATCTGCTAAAATTATTGCGTAACTATGAAATCCATAGATTCATAGCGAAATTTTATTTACCAGGCATTACTTGCTTCCACAGTATCAACTTCTGATTTTTACATGTCTACCAGCATTTGCTGCATGCTCGATTTCTACTGTCGGTTCCAAATCACCGAGACTCAAGGAACCGAGACCTGCCAAATACCGAGCCTTGCCAAATACTGAGACTTGCTGAGACTGAGCCTCAGACTCCCATCGCTGATGTTAGCCACCTCTGACCTACAGAAAACGGCATGCTCATAAATCAAACGCTAGCCAAGGAATAGTATAATAGGGTAGTTGTTAAAATCTTAAAATGCATCGATGTGAGATGTTAAACTTTGTCTCGGGAACACTTGAGTACCTTAAGCCGCGGAAGAAAAAATTGTAACCTACGTTCTGATATCGGAATGTAATCTTGTGTTAGATTAGAATTCATTATCCGGCTCCGTCATTTTTTGGTATCCGGTTGCACAATAAAGTATATTTTTACCGGAGTTTCAAATTCTGGTATTAAAATTTGGTCGGTGGAAATCAATATATTTTACTAAAAAAGGCTATAACAATCAAATAGATTTCATTAGTACAGTATGCAAACCTTGTCAATCGCCGAAAATAAGTCATCGAAGGTAGATTTAGGTTCCGTGGATTATGAAAATCTAAAATACAGCAGACAAAGTAAATACCTATCTCCAACTAGGGTTATTCCTCTAATAATATTGCAAAAAGGAAAATTAAAACGAAGTTTTCGGTGGCATGTATTTTTCATTTTCCGCTTCCGCTTAATTGTAATATCAGGGTGCAACCGAAATTCCGGTTCCGGCATTTTTTCACCTTCCGGTTCCGGTAAATTGTAATTCCGTGCGCTAATACAGTGTTTGTTTCAGGCTGGGAAGAAATCATGTACTTCTCTCGCATGCTGTATAGCGTAGAATATTTTGCGGACGAAACCCGATTTTTCATCGTACCGATACATTCATTGTTGTCGCCGTATATGCAGCGTCGCGTTTTCATGCAAACAGAACTCGGTAACACAATTACGTGCTTTTCCTAGAAATGTATCATTTACAATTACCGTAAAATTTATTGTGGATGAGGGGTCCATTGGCGTCTACCTTCAGTCTCTGAATGGTTTAAAATTAGAAACAGTGGCTTGGTGTCGGAAATCTTACTTACGTGTTTACTTACGTTATAATTAAATCCGGGTGGAACCGGAACTCGCTTCAAAACTATTTTTATTACCGGTCTTGATTATTTTATTTCGGGGTAGTTGCGTTACCTTAAGTGAAAATATGGCCCAGCGACCGAGAAAAATTGTTGACAGTCACCTAGTGGTTATTCTAGGTCTCTATAACGTCCGAAGCCATTAAAGGAATCATGTAAAGGCAGAGTAGTGTCATAAACTCGAGATTTCAACCGGTTAGGCTGGGGGTACGGGGGTGGCTGCTCAGGCCCTGAATTCAATTCCTGTTTCGTCAAATCATAGTTTTATTGGTACCCTACTGTGTACTGAACAAAAACAAATAAACGTCAAAATGCGAATCATTATCATTATTAGAAAATAGAAATATCCAGGGTTCAGGATTTTACCCGGGACCCGGTCCAGTAAATACATTAAACCTCAAATTTTATGCACATTTTGTTTAAGCATGTACCTACCGTTTTTACCATATCGCGCCACGCGACATTTTGTTGATACTACCATGTCGCTTGACATTTTGTTGATATGGAAACCCAGCCATTGTCTCCGCACATTTGATTATATTCTCAGTTTCCAGCGGAAGAAGTAATGTACGATTGGACAGAATAACGTTTTCATAATGAAATGAGGTTTTGATAAATGGAAGCAGAGTCAGTGTTTAGTTACACCTTCAACTAAACACATTTAAAAACAACATTATTGCATAACATTCTAGTGCATATAAATAATAAACACTCATGAAATATATGACAAACACACATTAAACAAACACATACAGAACGTAAAATAAATCGGGGGTGAAATCTTGGGTGGGGAACTCGACCGAGACGAAAATCTGCAATGGGAAAGCTTTTGGTAACTGAAGGTTACCCTTCTTCCCATAGCGGACCCCCAGAACAATCAGATGTTAACATGATTTATCGTACAAATGTGCACTGTACAAAGTGTTTCACTTACGAGGATAGGGTAGCACCGAACCCACGTTTTGACCGATTTCAGAACCGAACCAATTGCGATTTTGCCGGATTCGAATTGGTCAATCGTTTTCTGGAATCGGTATGCGCAAAAGTATTGTTGTGTATTTCTGCTGTATTAATTTTCAGGTGTGCGCAAAATTGTGTTAGCAACCAATATCGCGGAAACAAGCATAACCATCGACGATGTCGTTCATGTTATCGACTGTGGACTGGCAAAAATGATTAATTACGATTCAAAGCAGAATGAACATTCGTTAGACGTTGAATGGATTAGTGTTGCCAGTGCGCTACAGCGGTTAGGCCGAGCAGGTACGTATTCAATACTTTAAGCTTTTTTGTTTACATTTTCCTTCGGTTTAAATTCGTTTTTATTAAACTTTTTTTAATCAAATTATCTTTTAAATATTTTATTAAAGAAGTTTGTTACTCGATAGTTGCCTGAGATATATTTAATGGTATGCGCGAAGGGTTTTTGGTGCGTACAACGGGTTGTGTGAGTAGCACAGAAACACAAGTCCGTTATGCTGTCTGTAGCGTAGTTAGAGGTTAAGGATGGTGTACTTTGCAGTATGCATTTTGCCGTCAAAGATAAAAATATTACCGCGGTTGGCTACGAAGTTCTGTTAATTCAAATTTGACCGTGAAAAAAGGTGACGTTCTTGATGCGTATAGCGACGTAGTAAGTTAGTTTAAGACTCGCAATCTGAGGTGCAATTTTGTCTTTTTGAAAATTTGTATTAATTGTAACATTTTTAGGTCGCACCCGAGACGGATATTGCTATCGACTTTATACGCAGCTTCGATATGAAAAATATTTTGACTGCTTTATTCGTTCGGAAACGCAGCGTATTCGTTTGGAAAATCAGTGTGTAGAAGTTTTAAACACTACGAAAGACAGCTGTATTCAGTTCTTTTCTGTAAGTTTAATTATGTGTCATGTATGTTGTATGCATATTACATGCAGTGATTGATTTCCGCACACTTGCAGTGGTTCTGTGAATAACATTTGTTACATGTTGCAGGCTTTTATAACAGGGCTGATCTATGAAAGCTTTCGGTTTCACTAGCCAGAAATAAAGTCTAACATAAAGCTAAATTAGCACCAGTTGATTGCCTGGCTTAGTTTGATTGTGTGATTTTTGATTGTGTGATTACCAATCACTTTATGGTAGATTTTTTCGTGAATTCCTTTAGTTTAAAACTACTCTTTCCTATTAAAGAAAGCGCTTGATCCACCGACGCTGACAACTGTCCAACGGTCACTTGACGAACTTTATATCATTGGGGCCATTGACTCCACATCTCAGCTCACTCCGCTGGGTCGTTTTTGTGCCGTGTTACCATCCGATGTCCACTGTGCTAAAATGATGATCTATGGAGTGCTGTTCGATTGCGCTGATTCGACTGCAATTATTGCCGCTACACTCGATCATAAAGATCCGTTTGTGCTTACTGATGACGATTATCGTGAAGAAGTCCGTAAAAAGAAAGTCGAATACGCGGTATGATAAGTCTAGTTAGGGTCAATTTGATTTGCCTCATAGATGTACCTACATATATACGTATGGTGATCTACACGATATTTTTCATTGGGTCTCACCCGAAGCAAAAAATCTTTTGTAGTTCGGGCATTGCTCGTCCTTACTGGCAGGGATGGGCAGTCACGCTTTTTTGAGTCTCGGCGGTTTGCAAATCGAGACCAAATTTAGAAAAACCTTATTTTTATTTTTGGTAACGGTTAAAATAGTCCGAGACCGGGACAAAAGTCTTTGGTCTCGGTGACCGCCCATTCCTGCGAATTGGCAATCTGACATGTTTGATTTTGTTAAATTTGCGATATTTAGGTGATTTGATGCAGTTTCTTTGCATAACTTGTGTTTCGTCGACACAGTTCTTATTAAAGTTTTCGAGGCATGCTTAACGAAACCGCCAAACAATCCATAAATATCAAAATTTATTTTGAATTATAGTCAGTCAGCAGTTTTTGGTGCAAATTATTTGTTATTCCTGTTCCTGTGAAACAATGAATTCTTGTGATGTGTAGTTCCTGTTGGAACCCTGCTAAATGTAATTTTATGTTTTATATAGATCGTTTTTTCTTTCACGATAAATCATGGAGGCAGGAGGTAGATGGCTCTTTCTAATTTTGTCTCAGGCCAGAATAGAATGTCTGTTCCATTACGGTAGTATTTTTACAGCGGGGCACGAACAGCGATCATTACGGTGTTGTATTGGCGTATCGTGACTTCATTGATTTATCATCCGAAGACAAAGAAAATTTTTGTTTCGACAACTATCTGTCATATGATGATCTTGAAATGATCTCGTGGATGAAACAACAAGTGAGCGCGTTTGAAAGCGTTTATCGCTGTAACTGCATGCACCAGCGTTCTAAGTATAGTCAGAAAGCAACACGAATTCAAGTTTCGCTATAATTATTTAATTTCAAATGTTAACAATGTGATAGCATATATTTAGGGTGCACAGCGGAACTGGATTATATCGGGATCGGAACAGGAAATTTATACCGGAATTGTAATCGGAATCGGAAGTAGAAATTTTGTGATTGTAAGGAATAATTTGTATTGATAATAGTGACTTAGGGTGTCTGATAGCTGGTTACTATATTCAAAAATGTCGCATGTACAAACTGACGATGATTTTTGGTTGTGTGAAAGCTAAAAACTACAATCATTATTAGTGTTAACTCATCGAAAGCAACAATTTAATAGACAAATAATACAGAATTTTTTGCAACGTATCATAAGCAACATTAAAATTGAAACTTTAAAATTACGAATCTGATTGATTGAGCAATTGTAAATTGTCTGCGGTGTTCTGATCACATAATTTGAGGAATCTTATGCTTCAATCTTGTGTAAATAGTATGAAACCAGGGTGCAACCGGAATTCCGGTTCCGGCATTTTTTCACCTTCCGGTTCCGGTTCCGGTAAATTTTTACCGGATTTAAAAATTCCGGTATTATAATTTGGCCGTTTTCTTAACTTTGCTAATTTTTAAGAATCTCTTTTGAAAGCCACTTGTACTCCGAATATAAGCCATTGATGGTGGATTTCACTTCAGTCGATGATGAAAATCTAAAATACAACAAATAAAATAAACACCTATGTTCGACTAAGGTTATTTCACAAATAATAGAGCAAAAAATAAGATTAAAATGAAATTTTTGGTGAAATGCATTTTTCATTTTCCGGTTCCGGTTCCGGTAAAATTTTCAAATTCCGGTTCCGGTTCCGGTAAATTGTAATTCCGGTTGCACCCTGTATGAAACCTATATAATGTCATTTGAAAAATTATGAAGGTTTTATAACGATGTTGCAGTAAGTGTGACATATTCTGTAAAAATGTCGTTTGCCGGTAAACTTCGACGAAAAATATATGTTGTTAAAATTAATGCTTCATTGCATAGTCCTGGTAGAAAAGCCGATATCTTCATTAAATCTGGTTCTGGTTCTGTGGCAGAGCGATATTTATTACTTCTAGTTGTACACCCGCTGTGTGTTTAATAGTGTTGTAAACTTTTAAATGGGACCTGCCTAGCATTTTTCGTTAACATTAGTGCTTGTTATTTATGTTAAGGTTTTACAGTAACACATTGTTTTGTTTTTGCTTTAAGTTTGGATCTTTGATAAGGAATGAATGTAACTTGCCGTTTCCTACCGCCAGCAGAACGGCGGAGTCAAATGATAGTGTAAGCGTTGTTGTGACAAGTGTAGTTTGTGCTGGTATGTACCCAAAGGTAAGTGTAATTTTAACTTGTTGGCACAGTCAAGTAGATAAGTTTCGAAATAATATGTGTGATGTGTTTGTGTTTTAAAACTCGGTCGAACATTTTGTTTGCAATGATTTTGTTAAGAAATTGAATATATTTTGACCGCAACAGAAATTAATGTTAAAGACTATTATGTATTAATTTGTGCAGTATTAATTCGCTTAAATGAACGTAACACAATTGTACGTATTTTAAACAATGGCACAACTCAAATTATAAACACTAAATTCAACGGATTTGTTCTATTTTAACCAAGAAATCATATTCCTCATTGTTGGTTTACCTATAGCTGTTGCCTTAATACGCTAAGGGTTGCGGTATCGTACTTGATTTAGTCACGTACGATACCATATGGTGATTGACGGTCACTCATGGTGCAGAACGATGACGGACGCGCCGCTCGACAAGTAGTATAGCACCACCCTTATACTTTGCACTTTCACTCATTCTGTTAGTCCCTATTGTGTTAACAAACAGTACAGTTATAATACGTATGCCTGTTTCAGGTTGCAATGTTGACAAAGACGCAAAACACACTGCAATTGATGAAAAGTCGGTGTAACGCTGAATTTCATATTAAATCGTGCAATCAGATGTGCAAAGATTTCAAATATCCTTATTTCACATATCATCAGCTACTGAAAACGGCTAAACAGCGGTTGTTTGACACTTCGATGGTTCCACCGGTGGCATTAATCTTGTTCGGAGGTTAGTGTGTAGTAATTGTTCGATTTATGGATGATTTTGTGTAGTCGTATACGTAAATCTATTTCGCTCCCAGTGTTTTGACATAGTCAAATATAACAAGCGTAGATGCTCTCTCGCAGCGCCACTCAGCTCGCCTCTCCAACTGCTTCTATCGTTGACTATAATATGTTAACCGTATGCTGCCGGCTAACATACACACAACGTGTTACATTATATTACCACTTGAAAAGCTACGCTATAATCGCAAAGATTTTGAGTGTATATAAGTTATGGCAGAGAACCTCATCGTAAAATGAGGTCTACTGCTAGATTGAACATAGTATATATATATAAATTATATTTTATTTTCAGGAAGCTTGGCTTTAAAACCCTATGAAAATCGTGGTTGCCTGATTATTGAAATCGATAACAGTATTCGAATGCGTTGCAAGCCCAGTTTTGCAGTTGCTTTATTTCGACTCAAGCAATTGTTCGACCTCTCATCGGAGACATATTTTTCACGAGCTCGCAAGCATGGCAGCAGGTCTGAAATTGATTCAACTTTGTCTACAATAATCGATTTGATTATTATGGTACTGGAAAATACTACATATTACCCGCTTAACTAAGACTGTTGTAATATGTTCATACGTAGTTGTTAATCTTTGCAGTACTACAAACCTAAAATTTTGGATGCTGTTATGTAGAATTCAGATTCTGACAAGTTTTTTTTTCGATTGGAATACGTTTATTGCGACTTCAAGTGGCATTATTATAATTATACTAGAACAATTTGCAGCCTTGTGGCTGACTTTTAGAAATTTGTGTACGGTCGTGATATTTCTATTAATTGTGGTTTATCCAGTGCACCTAAACTTTGGGTTGTGAGAAGCTAAGGTAGCCGTTTAACAAGAGCGTATTGCTCTAAACGTTACAACGCTGAGGGAAATTTTCAAACAAAGTTACAGCCCTAAGTTCGCCACGAAGTATTTTGTTGAATTTTCTTTCTCTGTATTTTCCTTTCGATATTGCCTTTTATTTTGTAGTATTTTCTCATATATTTTGTTTTATTTGTGTATTCTGTTGCCATTATGAAAGTGTCATATTATTTTTACGTGCATAGAAAATGGATGTTCAGTAACACAAGTTTAGTTCAATACAACATAGTGTCTGGGAAAATGCAATTTGAAACTCGTAATGTTCATGGTCAATGCCAATGTTGCTTTTAGAAGCGTAGCAGTAGATGAAGCGTATTCCTAAGCCTAAGCCTTAGCAAAAAATTTAATCTAGAATCTAAACCTCTTTTATAGACCCACCAGAAACCTGGATGGACGCCCCTTAAAGTAACATTGGTCATGTTTATTATATTTTGAATGAATTATAATATGGAAACCTATCGAATTTTTATAAACATGACATGATCAGAACGTTAGTTCCTGGGCCAGGTTAACAGCCCCTACGTTTCGGTTATTTAGGTAAAACTGTGGGACCATCTTATCATGCAATGTTAGGTATATTAAACTGATGTTTTGTTGTAAATGTTACTGTAAACCTCTGCCTTGTGTTGAAATATGCCAAGTCCTATATATAATAAAAGTTAGTATTTTTCAATTATACTTTTCAACCGAGTCAAGCTTGACTCATCTTTTTAAATCACGTACCGTTGCAGCGCTCAGTGATCCAAACCGATACTCTCTACCGACCGAACTCCCAGTGTGTGCCTTAGTTATAAGATGCCGATGTTCCACATTTGGACTTTCGCTATAGTAACTTGTTGGCTTAGCACTTTCATTAGAATCTTTTCACTGCATATACAATGTAGGACCTCGACCTGTTGCTGAAACAAATTTTCGTGTTTGTCGTAAGGTGGCTCTTTCCAAACCAGAAATGTGCCACAACTTCAGAATGGGCTTTAACCTGAAACAATGAATTAACGAATGCTATTTTTCAAATGATTATAGTGGTAAAAGTTGCCTTAGCTTTATCACTGAAACGTTGGAAAGTTAGTTTACCCGGAGTCGACTCTGGTTCAATAGACAAAAGGACCGATGTTTACCTTTAGGGGCGTTAAGTGTATTGGTAAGCCTAAGCGTTGGAAAAGTGTATTCCTTATTCCTAAGCAAAAAATGTAAACTAGAATCTAAACCTATACTCATTTACAGACCCACCAGAAACGGGGACGCTCCTAAAAGTAACGTGGGCCGACAAAATTATGCAAGCGCGCGTATGCATCGAGTCTTCTTTTCATGCAGTCTAAAAATTAATAATTTCTTCTGAATTAGTTCGCGCGAGAGCAGGGTACAACAGGAGGTCCGGCTCCGGCAGAAAATAAACCTCCGGCTTCGGTAGAATTTTTGCCGGAGGTTCCGGCAATTTCGGTAGTAAAATTTTGCACAATTTATCTGTTTAGCGCGTTCCGTTTTTTACTTTTGTCACAATTTTCACGAAAGAATTTTGCGGAAAATTAGCGTAAAACAACTTAATATATTTAGATATTGGCTATAACCTACGTACCTAATTAACCATCATTTTTACTACTTAATTTCGCCTCAATTCCGGCTACGGCAAGTTTCGTTGACCTTCGGCTCCGGTATTTTTCAGCTATTGTTGCACCCGACTCGAGAGGTTTCCTTAATTGTTCTTCCTCTGTGCAGTGGAGGGTACAAAAATTTCCGGCGATGTTAACATACTTTTTATACGCTGAAAGTTTTCAGTTTTGAAGCGTTTTTTAGCAAATCTGTTAGGGCTGTCACTTCGCCATATCTCAGATGAACCATTTGTGTCGCAAAAGATTCAGTACAAAAAACAGGTTGGACGATGCATTCCCCCGTCGCTGCTGGATCCGCTAATACTTTTGTTGCGGCTGACTGCGCAGAACTCATTGTCTTTTACGTATTCTCCCAAGCGAATCCCACAAAAAATGCGTCTGGCTTTTCGGTCACTCTAGCTAACATTTTTCAGCCGGTCGAATCAAGAATTGATAGAATATATTTAACATTAAATATGATTAGCGAAGCACTGTGTACTACCCGATATATCAATTTGACTGATCATTAGAGTTAAAATAAAAATCAGTTCCCTCGACCGTGGACCAGGTTACTATAAGTTAAATACTCTGTTGTTAACAGAGGAAAATGCGCTTGTGGAGATTTTGCACTGCGCATATATATTATATATGTTAAACACTGCTCACAGTATATATTGCTCATATAATGTATTTAGTACCTCATAGTGTACTCTATGAGCGAAAGGGTTAAACGTCATTTTAACTACTTAATTTTGTTTGCAGAATGAATTACAAAAACAGTTGCCAAATCCAAGCTAAAAATATTTCGACGAAATTATTAATCTTCACCAACTCTTATCAGCAGGATTATATGTTTTTAAGCTAACCTTCTGTCCACAAGCGAGCTGGAGTATATATTGTTCAATTCGGACGAAGCGCTCAAAATTTTCGGGGCCCTATTTTATTGTTTTAAAGCCAGGTCACCGGGCTATAGACTCGTTAGTGTTTATATGTAGAAAGTCCCTGGCCCACGTGCCACCTGATCGGCAGCCTATACGGTTTATGGCCTTATATGAAACCATATGCTTCAACCTAGACTACAATAAATGGGGATTCAAATCGCTTTCTCCGAAATAAGCTCAACGGGACTACACAAACTGAGTCAAATTCGGCTCTGCCAGAGTTATATTCGACTCAATTTGACTCTGGCAGAGTCGAATTTTGACTCAGTTTGTACAGTCAAGAAAAGCCTATTTCGGAGAGAGTCAGTTTGACTCACCATTTTTTGCAGTGTCGCAATATTTAATTTTTGCACTTGTTAAATAGCAACCAACCAAAGTTAAATTCGGTAAAGGTCTGTATCGAAGTGATTTGAATGTACAAAAACATTTACATCATTTACTGTCAGACCGGTAGCCAGCTTGTGTTGCTACGGGGGCTAAAAATTTTTTAAGACTTGCATACAAGGGTTTTGACCACTTATATACAAGCCAGTTTGAAAATATTCTAGGGGCTGTCAACATTCTTCCAAGGGACTCTGGCCATCTTGGCCCCCTTTGGGTATGGGCTTGTTTATATTTACTATAATGTTTACATATTAGCTTTAAAGATAAGACAGTGTTTCGTGTAAAAAAGGTATCGGTATCCATAGTGCCGGCCGTCGACCTTGTTCAAAAGACACAAGTTAAATGTTAATTTGTAGTGCACCTAATGGTCTGGTTTAAATATCACTTGATTAATATAGTTGTAAATCTGTAAGTGATTTCAGGTTTCAACTAAACCTATCCATTAGTTATTTAGTATATTTTTTGGATAATTACTTTATTTTAAGGTTTCCATGTAGAGTCGTGCTGAGTGCGAGACAAGGAGCTGCAAGGTTTTGACGCTGAGAAGCTTTATAGGCTTAGGTTAATGCGAGGTTCACGTTATAACCAGGCAGTCGGGTCACATTTTGTCACATGTTTTTTTCAGCATCAACATAAATTTTGGTTACCATCATATGATACGGACAGACAAAAGTTGAATATCATGTGATATTGCTATACAAAGCAGGCACATACAGGTTATCTCAGCATACAAGTAGTGTTCGAATGCCACGTGACCCAATGAGACATATTGTTGAATATCATATGATATTCCAAATTAACAGCATATAGGATATGACATGCAACAAGACATACTGAATTTTGCTGCCGAAATTTAAATTTTACCGCAAATTTTAAATTTTCGCGCCAAAATTTAAATTTCCCGCCAAAATTTGGATTTTCCCGTCAAATTTTAAATGTTCCTGCCAAAATTAAAATTTCCCGCCATAATATAAGCATTTACTTTAGGTATCATATGATATTCCAAACCTAGTTATGCAACTGACTCCGTAGACATTTTATAAATGATCGTATGATATTGACAGACAATGCAGTGAATATTAGGTATATTATATTGAATGACAATACGTGACTGATACGTGATGTTAGTAGACAACCACTGTTTTTGGAATATCATATTGGGTTACATCGTAGACAAAATGTTACCCAAAGTATACAACGTGACAAAACGTGACCCATCTGCACCATTTATAAAGCGAACCCGCATAACGGGTATGATTAGGCTTAGGCTTATAGGGAGTAAAAAGACGGGGTTAGAAGAAAAATTTAGAGACCTGTTTCTAGCAAAGTCAAGTATACTGACTGAAACACGCGAAAATGCGAATAAGAGAGTGTAAGAGGGGGTACCAATGTTGAGTCCCAATCAATAGGAGTCGGTATCCCTATTAAGTGTCCGTAAGCGGATAGAATCCCTAAACCCTAATTAGATTCCATAAACGTCAATTATCTCTAATTGTAGCGCATAAATGACTCCAGGCCCAAGAAAATTTACTTCGAAACTTGAAAGCGTACTTAAAGTTTTGAAGGTACATTACTAAGTGTAACCTTCCATTATCGCTCAAGTTTTTTTTATTCAAGTCCAATAAAGGTTTAACTTAACGGAAAGTTGCAACACCGGATATACGTCAGTAACGAAGGGCGGCGGAGGAGAGGGCGGGTTAAAAATAAATAACAGTCCGTAACCGAACAACAGGGGGTACTCTCTGCACAAACAATATATTGTCTTGAAATTTTTAGACTCCTATTTTCGTAAATTTTTAAGACATAAATGTCTTATATTTCAGACATTTATAGCCTTAAACGTTCAAGAAACTCGTGTCTCAAATGGTTAACACATAAATGCCGAATGTTCAAGAAATTACTATTTCCAATTTATAAGACATAAATTTCTTCCTTTCAAGAAACAATTGTCTTATATACAAGACTATTTTCTGATTTTTAAGTATGCAAAAAAGTTGCTCCATTTATATTTTTGAGAGTATATAAATAATCGAATTTTAAAGATATTTCGGGTCTGACTGAGCTCAGACTCCACCGCAACCTAAGTTTACGTCTTGGACGTATCTTAGGTTGTAAAACTAGGGAATTGAGCTTAGCTCCAAATTTGGAACGCAACTTCCCTGATAAATCTTGCAAAACATGTCTTTTATTTCAGACACAGAGCTCCTATAGCTGAGTGGTGATGGTATACGCCTCCCAGTCCAGTCACTGGAGTTCGAATCCTAGCATAAAAGTAGGTCCCAGGGGAAATAGAAAATATTCGTGTGAGAAAGGGTTAAGAATCTATTTCTTGAATATCACACACAAAAAAGTGTTTCTGAATTTGTTTAGAAAAGCATTTTCTGTGGCAAATCTGAAGAGTTTTTCTGATATTTAAGACAATTTTCTAAAAATAACTGGAAAACGTTTATTTTCAGACTTTATTTCAAAACTTTTTTGAAAAATTTTCTGTTATAACAGAAATACTTTTCAAGTTCACCTTGCTAATCATATTTCTTAAATGCAACAAATGTTTTCTTAAATATCAGAATCAGAAATATTTTGAATGATGCTTGTTTATGTATGTAAAAACTTGCTCCGTTTATATTCTTAGGAGTGTATTTAAATAATCGCATTTCGAAGACGTTTCGGGTTGAGCTCAGGCTCCCCCCAAACCTTCTTAGGTTGTAAAATAAGGAAATTTGGTTAAGCTTTAAACGTGTTTACTTTTTTGATTTGTTTATGTTTTGTGATTTACGGTCATTATACTTTTCATACCGCAGTTGAAAAACACACGAAAAGTTTCGCATGCTTTTTTAGCAAGCTCTAGGCTTCATTTGACACATGAGAACAAATGACGTATAAATACGGCATACACGTATTGTAGAAGTGCCGTTTCTTTATTTGCGTTTGACGTACGTTTAGGTCATGGCTAATTTTGTGTACAAAGTGGTGCAGTAACATTAGTTTGAACGTATAGAAGTATATTTCAACTGCAGTCTTGACAGAAACCAAATATTGCCACCCACGCACAGTGAAACGTTTCTGAAAATTTTTACGCGGGAAACGTGTTAAATGTAAGAAATTTTTTCTTAATTATCAGAAATATTATTTTGAGTGCAAAAATGATTTTGTGTGTGGAGTGGCCTAATAAATATCAGACCCCCATCTTATACGGGGTTCACGTTATCACGGGTGCAGCTTGGGACACGTTTTGACCCTATTAGGCTATTGGGTAACATTTTGTCTGCATATAAACCCCATATCGTATTCAAAAAGTAGTTTTTTCTGCTATTATCATGTGTGGATCACCTTTTGTACTTCAATATCATATGATATTCGAGGTATTGTCCGCGAATATCATATGACATACTTTCAACTGTCTGCACACAAGAGGTAACATACCCAAATTGTCCTGTTGAATATCGTTTGATACTAAAATTTGAAATTTGAATTTTTGAATTTTGAAGCTGTGGTTCTAAGCGATTTTGTGTCGGAAACGATTTGCAGACGCGTATTTTGTATTTAAAGAACATTTGTGCCTCTGCCGTCCAACATTTATTTATTTATTATTACCCAAAAATTACATTGTCCCGCTGAATATCATATGATGTTCGTTGAAATTTTGGAATATCATATGATATTCGCATAAATGTCCCACAGTATCACGTGACATACCGTCCCTTGTACACATTGATCAATTGAGAGCGGTGGTTTGTAAGGTAATGTCATATGGCATTCGAGTTTTGTCTGTTCACCCGATATGAGTGCTCGAATTTTAACGTTGACGGCGAATCAACATATGACAAACCGTGTCCCGCCTGCCCCGGTTATAACGTGAACCCCGCATTATTCGGGTCACTACTATTGCAGACCACCCGCATCGTTTGTTAAGATAAACTTAACTATAATTTCTTAATTTATTTTATAAAGTTATAGTAAACAGCGTAAACTTTGTGCCCAAAACAAACACTGTTTTGTCTTAGTTAAATTTTTTGCGCAGTTTCCATATATCATAACTAAATTGCCGACTTCTTTCTAAAACTTGTTTTAGCTGTAAATCATTTTTTAACTTTTGAGCTAGTCCGCACTGTTCGTTTGGAAAAATTTCAAGCTCAAAATATACTTTTGGTAAGCGCATTTTAATGGAAATGAACTAGGCGTTTGTCTACTTTTCTTTTGATTTTGAAATTGCTATAACTATATTTGTTATACATTGTAGCAAACAGTAATTGCTGCATATAGATTGTAATTGTTGTTACTCAAGCCTGGGTTTCGTATGCAGAGATTTAAATTGGAGAATGCTACATCGATTTTTAAGGGCACGCATGTAGGTTTGGCAGTTTAATAATGAAACCATAATTTATATGGCCAGGAGACTGACAGTGGTGTAAACATAGAGATAAGCCAAGATCTAGTTCAAAGCCCAAACAAATGAGTTAGGTCACTAAATATCACGAATTTTTATTTCAAAATTACTCAAAATGTTATTTTCAAAGATCGCATTCTATTTTTAGCATTGCCTGAGCGCCGGTACAAATCACAGTGCACCCACTAAATTTAAGCAACAGCAATAATCACAAAGATTGAATTATTGAAGACTGAAATTTTCAATCAAAATGTAATTGGGTCAAAAAAATACTCTGATGGAAGGTCGACTGACTCGCTGACAATACATATTTTGTTAAATCAATCCTAGGCAGGTTTACTAAAGGTATGTACAATGGTTCGTAAACGGGCTCACACGAGGGTCTGTCCATTTGCTAAAATTTTACCTCTGAAGTTTTCATAAACCCCAATTTTTTATAAATATTACATATCGTCTCAAAATTCAGAAAAAATGTGCACTGTTACAATGCATAGAGATTTTGCCTAAATTATCATCCGAAAAATTTATGCCATGGGCAAGATTATACTATCAAATTTTAGTTTTACGCATGAATTAACAGTTCAATGACTATTGTCTAGTTTTCAAAGTTTTTAACAACTAAATCCAAAAAAACCTATTTGAATTGATTAATTACGTTTACATTTTCTTCGTATTTTTAGTGAAGTGGATGTTGTTACAAGCGAAATCTGTATGATATTTCTGGGTGTTTTATAAATTTAAAAGATAACTCGACAAATTTGCCCTCAGGCATTGTACAAAGTTAAATAAGTTCTTTGACGCAGTTAAAAAATATTTAAAGTTATATTATGCTCAAGCAAGCGGACAAACGTAACTCGAAATAAAATATGCGAATTAAAACAAAACTTTAAAATCCTTAATGAGCCAATCAATCAGACTTGAAAAACTAAGAATTTCATGCTATAAAAGGACAGTTCCCAACAAGTTAAGGGTGTTCTTAGTTAGTTTTGTGCAGTTTTTAGTCAGTTTTCGGGGGAAAATTTTGTTGCGATGCTTCTTTTAATAGTTTCTGTTCATTACAGACCGCGAGTCACTTTATTATTTTCAACTATACCAGCCGTGGAACTTTAGGCTGTGAATTTAATCGGTATCGAATTTGGTGCGTCAATTGATAGATCGAATTTGATGCCAGCGCGTGTCGAAGTTAACTGTAAGTATCTAAGGGCAATGCAACTTTCATAACTTGAAGTTATACATTCTTAGTAGCCTTATGGGTGCTTACTACATCATTTCTATTCTAGCAATTTTAATCCAACCATTTTCGTTAAACTTGATACTTGCGGTAATCTTGAATGCTAGTTGTCCTACGCTAACAAATAGACTTATTGAAAGTGATAGACGATATTAAAGAAAAAGAATTAAGTGTAGCAAAAATTACAAAGCGATATTGCTCACAACCAGATATACATAAGATAACTTTAAATATTGCAGTTCCACAAGAATCTGTAGCTCCAAAAAGTAAATTTTTTCAGTTTTATAATATAACGGCAAGTAAAGAGCCTTATCAGGGTTTCGACAGAGGCTTGCCGATCAGGGTTAACATCGGATAAATCAGATAAATCAGAATATCAAATCGAAAATATTGCACTAGACGATTATGTTGTTAAAAATTTGTCACCTTGGATAAAAATCAGTGACTGTAATAATATATCAGAATGTTTGCTAATTGGCTACAGAGCCTGTAGTGAATGTTTCATTTGCCCTATAACTTGTTGTTGTGAAATAGTTGATATTGAATTAAATAAATTACAGGTAGATCCATTTTATTTGACAGATCAATCAAATCAAACCAATAAAGTGGTCAGGTGTGACATCCAAGCAGCGTTTTCACCGTTTCAGCACCTACATCTAATGGAACAACAGCTCTGTGAGTATACAAAGACTAAAGATAAGACAGGGAATTACTTCAAAATCAGATTTTATCGCGGGGAAAAATTTTACGATTTAGTCTCGCCGACCTTTCTATATTAGGGCCTGAGATGGTGCTGGATAATTTACTCAAGCGAGTCGAATTACCATAACCATGTTCAAGTACTTATAATCATAGGATCGGTTTTATAGAAAACTGAATATGTATGGATTGTCATATAATGATTATGTTGAAACAAAAAGAAAATTGTCAAGGGAATTATGTGTCATTCAAAAAACATTTTTGAGGAATTCCGGACGCCCCCTAGGAGACCTTATATTGAATATAAATTAAGAACTACTACTTCTAAAAATTTAAAGAGTACGCCATTCGTTAAGCCACAAAAAACTGTAACCAAATTTATAACACCATGGCTCATAGTGATATGTTTACTTACCATAATACATGCAGTAAATACCGCGATGGCAGGAGATTTACAGAAATTTCACTCCCAAATTTTCCCCAGGGTAGGAATGGGCATAATACCTAGCAGTATACTCCTTATGTCAGAAAGTTCAGAGTATGTCCCGATCATGTTGCATTTACAGCATAGACATTACAATTTGAGTGAGCCTCCCAGGCTCATTAACCACTCTGACTGTCCTGGTCGTTTGAATTTCATTGAATTTACTCACTGATATTTGCAAAAATTTGATTTGATATTTTCCCAAAACTTTGACCCTAGATTTTACAAATGATTGTTGAGAGGCGTTTGTCATGATAATCAAAATATTTGCAATTTTCCAAAAGCAGAACGAAGCAAAAGTTTTTAACCCCTTTTTTGACAAGATTAATGCCAGTGGCAGGCACAGGGATGGGAATTTCAAGTAGCTTCCAGCTTCCTTACGTTCAGCCAAAAATTAGTGCATTAACACCAGCGGTACCAATACTAGAACATAAAATTTTAATACAAGCTCAAACCATCCACAAACTTACCATACAAAAGCAACAAACTTATACTTTTACCTATAAAGCAATGATATTTTTGGACCACATTGTTGCACATATTACGTTCGAGTTAAAAGGGTTTGGTCGAGAAATGCACCAAATTTCCCAGACAAATTTGCTTGTTATGCAAATAGAACAGTTGGTGAAATCTGTTAGTACCGCAAGCTTAGAGGGCAAAATAGATTCAGAAATACTAAGTGCCACCCAGATTACCAGATTAATAAGAGCAGAACCTGCTCTCCGAAATACATTATATGAACAAGAACCTAGCTTATTTTATATTGCCCAACTAAAATTTGGGAACATTTTAGAAATCCCCAAAGTTACGAAAAGAGATATTCCCCCTTTATTATCTATGTCTAACGTTGGTTTTAATATACCTGAGAAAAATATTACTAACCGCATAAAGTTTCCTACTTTTATGACTTATGATAGTCATCATGGTGTGAACTCATATCTAGAAGTTGTTCCATCTCTTTGTAAAAGGCGACCGGGATTATGGTATTGCCCGTTGCAGGTTTTACCTCGTTCAGAAGCTAATAAATGCCTAACGGCATCCCGAGATTTGAACAATGGAGTATATCATGCAAAGTCCACGTTACACAATTTCGGCAAAGTGCAACTCTAGATACTACTAGAGTTGGGTAATGGCTCTACGAGTGATAGATTTGCAAAAGTAACTACTAACCGAGAAGCCCAATTTTTTTCGCGGAGCGAGAAGCTTGCGATACCGCCCAATGGAGTTTATTTTCCCCCATGTGCATTAATTGTAATATTGGTAACCACATGTTTTAAGAGAGGAGTCGATATTAGGCAGGTTCTTAATGATATTTGGGATAAAAAGGGATATTGGGAGTTTTGCTGCAAGAGAAATAAAAGTAGGTTTAGGTATATTCGGCAAGATCCGGTACTGCAGCAGCAGTTACCGTTCGAAATCCAATAGAAGCCACTTTGCCTCCCAAAACACCAAAACGTAATAGGAACAACAAAGCCAACCTGGTAGTAACTCCAAGTTGTTCTCGATTACTCCAACACACAAAAACCACGTAAGGCAACTAGGACATTAGACAAACCTAAACCTAGCTGCATACCGAATTAGAAATTGATTGCAATCAAATTATACCAGCCCCCTGGCTCGATGTTCGTGGGGTAACGGGTCAATTACTACAGATATCGGGAGCAGTTAAGGTTAAGTTTCAGATTGGTTCAGCAACCTATTGTTTCATGCTTATATAGTGAAGGATAGCTTGTACCCAGTCGTATTAGGCATAGACATTTTACGGCAGCTGGGTACCATAACAATAAACTATGCAAAAAGTGAAGCTTTCATAGTGGTAAACAAAATTAAATTTGGAAAAACAAGCAGGCAAAAAGTCTTGCTGCCTGAGAGTATTACAATACCCCCACCGTCAGATATAACGGGTCATCTACGTTATACTGTCTACGCTACTGTAAAAAATTTTCCACCCATTTGTCTGCAAGGGAGGTACAAAACGATACTGTTTTTGGTGATATTTGGACTTTACAGAGGGCATACATATCTAGTCTGTTATGGCAGTAGTCCCTCCGAAGGGAGTAGGGACGATGTGGACACTGTTTGGACACAGTGTTTGACAATAAGAGTTCCTTCGCAAAGACTCTCTATAATTGCTTAACGGAGTCCCTTCGGACAGACTTTTTGTTATGGAATAAGCGAATGTCCTTATGACAGACTCAGGACAAAACAACTGGCCTTTCTAACGTATTGACAAAGTGGTATCGGTATGTGCGATAGTGTGACAAAGTATACGCTGTTCAGAGGGCCTCTCTGTTGTCAGCCAGGTGTACCCATAGTGTGGGTGACTTTTGGATATATAATTTATAAACACTGCAATAAGGAACTTAGGGACTCGCATGTCGGTACAACTTTTTACACTAGCGTAGACAGTATAACGTGGATTACCCATAATAATACCATGCCGAACAGATGAATTAACAGTAAATGTGGAACATCTTTTATTTGAACCGCACCTTATACTACATGAAGAGTATAACTTACTTGTGGCACCGCTACTATTGTCTAATCAATCAACTGTGCACATACCGGTACGCATACTTAACCCATGTAGATACCCGGTGAAACTTTCATGGGGTCAAGAACAGGATAAGATTAACTCAGTTAGATATGAGCGGTTTGCCGGAATGCAGGCAAAAGATCCATATATTAGCTCGTTATTATAATATCTGTTGCAAGGCAAATTACCTGATGACAAAAAACCTCTCGTTATTTAACACTTTCGAGGCCAAGGTATTTCACACATAATAATTTGTTGTATCACCATTACCCTACTCTCCGCTCAAGGCCTCGAATAGTTTGGGACCAATTAGTTGTACCAGAAAACATGAAACAAGAGATTTTGTCTGATCATCATAATGATGTTGTCTGTGGACAGCACTCTGGGATTTCCAGAACGTACCATAAAATCCTCCCAAAATATTTCTGGGAAGCAATGTATCAGGACGTAGTCAATTGATGCAAATCTTGTGTTCATTGCTGTACTCGCAAGCACTGAACCACATCGGCATAATGTACCGCTAGTTCCTATTCCTACAAACGAGCCGAACCACACCTATCATGTAGATTTTCTAGGACCCTTGCCAGAATCATACAATGGCAACAAATACGTTATCATATTTGTTAACCGTTTCACTAAATATCCAGAGGCAATTTGTACTCGAGATCAGAAAGCACTTACTATAGCCAAATTATTTATGACGGAAATAGTATGTAGACATTCTGCCCCTTTTGCATTAGTAAGCGATAATGCTCCTAATTTTAAAGCGAATTATTGGATGAAATTACCAAAATTGCTGGTACTCGAAACATTTTTACTACCCCATACTGTCCACAAACTAAGGGGTTGTTGAACGAATTAATGCCACATTCATGCAAATGATGAGTCAGTATGTGGATACCGCTCAACGAACTTGGTATGTGTTCGTCCCATATGCGTGCTTGGCTTATCGTATAAGTGTAAACGAAACCACTGACTATACTCCTTTTAGTTTGGTTTATGGCAGAGACCCTAGGTTACCAATAGATATATCTTTGCCAGTATCAAACCGAGGTTACATTGATGAGGATGACTATGCTAGAGATGTTAGATTAGCTTTATATGATCCTAGGCAGTTAGCTGCAGAAAACATAACTAACGCAGAACTTGTAATGAAAGAAAGATATGATCAAAAAGCTGTTGATCCAAGTTATAAAATTGGCGATAAAGTTTTGTCGTATACCACATTTTCGAAAAAAAGGCAAAACACATAAACTTGCTCATCAGTGACAAGCCCTTTTCGAAATAACTGACATTAAGTATCCAAATGTTAAAATTAATTCAGTAACAGCTAGACAACCTAAGCCTTTGAAAGTTCATGTAAATCGTGTAAAGCCTTTCTACGACTCATCATCTTATACTCACATTCAAGGTACCATAACTAAAAGTGATAGGCGTATAGTACATGAATTAGATCCAAATTTAGATGCAGAACTAAGTAATGATTGAGAATAATGCTGATATTATAATGGTCATTTTATTTTCAGAATCCTCTTCAGCAACCGCCAAAGCCAACAATTGGGCCCGATTCAATAGACACCACAGTGCACACACACAAAACAACAACATGTCCGTAAGGCCGCACTACAATATTCAAATTCTATTACATAAAGTCCACAAGGACGCGTTACCACATTCAATTCTATTACATATTAAACCAATAACACACTTCAAACATTAATATAGACATGGCAACACATGCTAAAGACATTCTAAATTTCGCGGCGACTGTGTGCCTCACCGACATCCTACCTGAAGAACAACGAAAAAGTTTCCAGAACTGGCATGGAGTAAATGCCTACATTCCAATGGATACCTTAGTCCAATTTGCTCCGAGATATCCAAATAATGTGGAAGCAACAATTACGGATTTCATTTCACTACCAAAAACCGAGTCCTATAGAAACTTTTGTATGGCATGTGTATGTCCGATGAACGATTCTCTACACTTAGTTTCTGCACGTCATCTGTTTATGTCGAATAGCCAACTGTTCCGCCTGAATGTCACCGACGAACGAAGGCTGCTGTTTCAACAGTGGATAAAAGAACATGGATTGTACCATAGGCATAAAGTACTGGAGAATTTGAACGCCATGTTAACGTTTCCCAAGATTTCCTCCACAAAAGCGACCGCTGTTGGGATGAATGCCCAATTATCAAATCAAGGACACAATATACCCATCGTCTTTGGAAACTCTGTAACAGGATCCCAAGAACTTACGTTTCATTTGACGATTAGAAACAGCGGTGCCGTCAGCATGGAATACATATGCGTTCATACGATAGTAAATGGTGTAAATGGTGATAAGTTGCATCCGATATTTGAAATGCCAACGAACTGCACCCATCAAGAAAAAATAATGATAACAATCGAATCACAAACACCTGGAATACAATTCTACACTCTCCAAGTATGGATTGAGGCCAAGCAGTTCGATAAGAACTGCGTTCTGTTGCCATTGTGGTGTGAAATACGCTGGAACTGGCACAATTACCATTTAGAACACTGCATTGCACGATATCTCAAAGACATCGCCCGAGTACGATCCAAACAGACACATAGGGTCGCATTATCGTCTATACCAGATAGCATATTAAATCCACCGTTGATACCAAAAAAAGAAGGTACAGAGCAACGTATTTGCAAGCCGGTTCGGTTTACGGAATCATGTTTCTCTCCCTACTTCAAAGCCTGGGAAAACAAAGATGCAGCAATCTGTCATCCTGGTGATATTGTAGTCCGAGCAGTAGATATTCAATCGCATGGGGGTTTTGACGACAACTATATTCAAATAAAAGATATCGAAGCAATCCTCGAAAGAGACGCAATGATTAGAAAGAACAACATAGGACACCGATGTTTAGCCGAAGTCATTGGGCAAACACAATACGACGAAAATTTTCCTGAACGATGTTCAGTAACATCAATTCAATTTTTATCAGAGGTAGAAATCAAAGATGCAGAGATAACAAGACCTAAAGAATCCGCAATATATGTGAATGCCAAAGTGCCAACTCGAGAATACCGAAACGTAAGAGCGAAAACTCTGACAGACCGCCTTCGCATTGTACACCCGCTATGGACCATCAAATTACCAGCCTACGTTGTAGGTGAAGATAATGATGACAGCAAAATGATAACAACAGTGCAACTGAAACTTAACGCTGGAGTAAAGAAAATATTAGAATCTGTCATAGAAAGCGGATCAAACCGAATTGCCACAGAACAACCGTTTCTGATTCCAATGCCTAGTTTAGTAACTGGATATATTTTGGCAATATATAAATTGCTTCTGCTTAATGAAGATGTCAAAGAAAAAGCTGAAATGATGTCAACAACTAATAATAAAAATACTAAGAAGATCACTACCGATAATGCTAACGCTAAAAACGGTAGCAATACAAACTCATCGGAGCTGTCTGAACAAGAAATAATGCTGATAGAGAAAAAAGCAGAACAAGAAAGTGAAGCGTCTTTAGCAGCATCTGATATTGATACTTCGTTACCAACGATACACACAAGGTCAGGTTTCCCAGCCAAACTAGTACGAGCCGTGCCAGAAGAAGTGATGGATGCCGAAGACGATCAAATGTTTATTAAGAAAAGTTATAAATACGATCTCAAACGAAGTTGGCACAAAACCATCGATCACATTTTTGGCCACGATATACCGGCAAGGCGATGTAAAGGACGGATATTACCAGACAAAGCAAACGTTTATATCGAAGAATTTGATTCGGAACAAAAACAGATTCTACACGCAATCCTAGCTGGCGATCCAATTGTAGCTTGTCAAGCACCTCCAGGTACTGGGAAGACACACATAATTGCCCTCATAATGGTATTGATGCATACTGTTTTTCCAACAGAGCGATATCTCTGTATAGCGCCGACCAATGCAGCCGCAAACGTCTTAGCTAAGAAAATCCAAACGTATTTTAAGAAGTTGTTTGGTCGAGTTCCACCACAATCGTTATTACGTATGGTACGACAAGGTTATCCAATCAACGATTTAGGCGAATTAATACACCACTCCAATTCTGTAGCTGTCGATAACAAGAGCGGTGAAATAAAAGTTGATTCTCGCATACCGGAGCACAAGATACTGGTTACCACCGTAGATTTAGCAATCATGAACTTACTTAATCACCGAAAAACACTCGCCGATGCAGGATTATTTGAACTTCTCGTAGTCGATGAAGCTGCCTCAGTGGATCTTCCCCGAATGTTATTGGCAGCTACTCTTGTTGCAAACGGTCAACTCGTGCTGCTGGGTGATACGAAACAATTGCCAGCCTACGTCACATCACCAAAATTAAAGTCTGTCGCTGGAGATGAATCAGGAATGGAGTTTATTACCAGAGTAGCCAGCGAAGCAAAAAGATTAAGAATAATCACGCTTAAACGAAACTATCGAAGTGTGGCAAGTATTCTAGGTCCAACGAGCGCAATCGTTTATAAAGAAGCCCCACTGATCGCTGTAAATCATGATCAATTGAGTCAACAAATCGATCAATTGGATGAAGCTACAGACAGCATGCTAACTAAACTCTTATTTCCGGCGAAAAATGGTGTGTCATTTGTGCACGTGGAAGGGACCATGACTCGACACGGGAGTAGTTTGTATAACGTTGCAGAAATTCACCATGTAATCGAAATAGTGAACCGAATGATAACAATTGGTATACAACCCCACACCATCGGAATAGACGCAACGTATGCTGCGCAATGCCTACTTCTAAAGAAACTATTAACAAATAAACATCCAGAATTGCGAATAGGATGTACCAATACATGGCAAGGAAACGAATGTGACTTCATGATCATTAGTCTCGTACGGTCTGATGGATTTGATGATACATACGGTCAAGAATGTGATCAAGGATTCCTGAGCGATTTCCGACGACTGACTGTAAGCACAACTCGAGCCCGAAAAGGACACGTAATTATCGGAAATACATTACGATTTTTGTATCACCCCCTTATCGCGGAGACTCTTCGAATATGTCATGCTTACGATGGATTCATAAACGACTACGAGGATGATACCTCTCATATCATCCAAAGCAGAATTCAAACCGCATCAGCAATCACTAACTACATACATTTACATATATGCGACTGTTGGCACACCGATCCAGATGGGTTCGACAATGACCATGCCGTTGGAGCCGCGGTACAAAACCCCAACCAATACTACTGCACGCATCATACATCGATTCCAGAAAGGTTCTAAAGGTAGGCTATTGCAGGGCAAAGGTTTTAAGCAGGGAGTGATATTGCAAACAACCCGTATCGGTTGTTAAGATAAACTTAAGCATAATTCCTTAATTTATTTGACAATGTTATAGTATTAAACAGCGTAATCTTTGTGCCCAAAACAAACACTGTTTTGTCTTAGTTAAATTTTCATCGGCAGTTTCCATATAACATAACTAAATTGCCGATGTCTTTCTAAAACTTTCAGCTGTAAACAATTTTTCAACTTTTGATCTAGTTCATACATTTCGTTTGGAAAAATTACAAGCTCAAAATATACTTTTGGGAAGCGCGTTTTAGACTTTGGGATAGAAAAGAACTAGGCATTTTTCTTCCTTTCTTTTGATTTTGAAATTGCTATAACTATATTTGTTATTACATACTAGCAAACAGTAATTGCTGCATATAGATTGTAATTGTTGTTACTCAAGCCTGGGTTTCGTATGCAGAGATTTAAATTGGAGAATGCTACATCGATTTTTAAGGGCACGCATGTAGGTTTGGCAGTTTAATAATGAAACCATAATTTATATGGCCAGGAGACTGACAGTGGTGTAAATATAGAGATAAGCCAAGATCTAGTTCAAAGCCCAAACAAATGAGTTAGGTCACTAAATATCACGAATTTTTATTTCAAAATTACTCAAAATGTTATTTTCAAAGATCGCATTCTATTTTTAGCATTGCCTGAGCGCCGGTACAAATTACAGTGCACCCACTAAATTTATGCAACAACAATAATAGCAAAGACTGAATTATTGATGATTGAAATTTTTAATTAAAATGCAATTGGGTCAGAGAATACTCTGATGGAAGGTCGATTGACTCGCTGACAATACATATTTTGTTAAATCAATCCTAGGCAGGTTTACTAAAGGTATGTACAATGGTTCGTAAACGGGCTCGCACGAGGGTCTGTCCATTTGCTAAAATTTTAACTCCGGAGTTTTCACAAACTTCAATTTTTTATAAATATTGCAATTAGTGATGGGCATCGGATAATTTTTCATATCCGGATATCCAAATTGAAATTTTCTATTTCGGATATCCGAAACTCGTTTTTGTGTTTTTTGAGTTTCCGAACCTCAATTTTCGTTTCTTAAGTACTTGTTTTAACTTGTTGCTCGAAAGCAAGTACCCTGACCCTCAAGCAAATTGATATGAGCATAAAAGATACAATTCTAAAACTGTATTTATTGTGCCAGTACTGCAGTGACCTGAATAAGAGGGGGTACCCATTTTGAGTTCCAATCAATACGAGCCTGTATCCCTAATAAGAGTCCGTAAGCGCATAAAGTCCCGAAACCCTAAATTTCGCAGAAACTTAGCGTAAAAACAACATATTTATTTAGTTATTGGCTAAAATGAACTATAATTAACCAGCTACGGCAAGTTCCGTTGACCTCCGGCTCCGGTATTTTTCACCTCCGGTTGCACCCTGCTCGAGAGATTTCCTTCATTATTCTTCCTCTGTTCAGTGGAGGATCCAAAAATTTCCGGCGATGTTAAGATACTTTTTATACGCTGAAAGTTTTCAGTTTTGAAGCGTTTTTTAGCAAATCTGTTAGGGCTGTCACTTCGCCATATCTCAGATGAGCCATTTGTGCCGCAAAATATTCAGTACAAAAAACAGGTTGGACGATGCATTCCCCCGTCGCTGCTGGATCCGCTAATACTTTTGTTGCGGCTGACTGCGCAGAACTCATTGTCTTTTACGTATTCTCCCAAGCGAATCCCACAAAAAATGCGTCTGGCTTTTCGATCACTCTAGCTAACATTTTTCAGCCGGTTATCGTGTCGTTACACGGCATGGAACGCATAACAACGTATACCTAAGTGTCAGGGTGTAACCGTATATCCCAGGGTGCAACCGGAATTCCGGTTCCGGCATTGTTTCACCTTCCGGTTGCGGCACGTTTTTACCGTAATTAAAAATTGCGGTATTAAAATTTGGTAGGTGAAAATTAAGATATTTTACTAAAAATGACGACAACAGATTTCATTCGTGCAGTATATAAACCTTTATTATCCGTTTTCTTTATTTTTATTATCCGTTACCCTGACGTTTGCATAAGTTTCAATTTACACTTTAGTATAAAGTTAACATCGAGGGGTCTAAAATGTTTAATACATTATACAACTTTTCATTGTCAAAAAATTATTATTGCCAATTATAAGACAAACTTCTTCCTTTCCAAAAATAGTCCAATATTCAAGAAATATAATTCTGATTTCAAGGTACTGGACTTGCTTCGTTTATTCATTACAATCCATCGAATTTCAAGGATATTTCGGGTTGAGCTCATGTTCTTCCCAACCTAAGTTTTTGTCTTGGACATTTCTTCAGTTGAAAAATTTGGAAATTTGGTTGAAGTTTAGCTCGCTACTTTAAAGCCGGGCTCCAGGGAAAATTTTTTGCTTTTAGGAATTTATATGTCTTGAAAATAAGCAAAGCTAAGTAGTCTTAATGCATTTGAGAAATTTGTGTAATATTTCAGAAAAAGTCTTTATCCTTTATGAAGTAAGGTCTTAAATTTAAGACCCATATTTCTGACAATTTTTAGAAATTGAAATCTACAATTCAAGACATAAGTATAGTAAAACGTATAATTGTCTTAAATTTCACACAATACTTCGTGAATATCAGACAATTTGTTTCGAGCGTAGACTCCGAATTAATGAATTAGAAAGGATTTATGACCGTTGCAAATGGGCCTTAAATAGGTGTTCTCGCTCACGTTGTATTTAAGGTTTTAAACTCACTATCACGCCGAATCTGTAGAATCTAGCAATCGAATGTCCGTTTTGAATCCACACAAGACATATTTTTTATTGGAACACATCATTTATAAAATTGTCGCAAAGCTTTCAGCTCCACTTCGCTCTCGAAATTTTCAAACTCTACGTTTTCTGTAATCCCTGGATGGCCAAAATCTCAACCCATGTTTTCTTCAAAACGTGGATCATACTTTTCAAACCGTAGCTACACCTCTGTTCCTAACTTAAGTATATACTTATATAGGTATATAATCCCGAACTTATCGCTTTGGCACTCTACACTGTAAATTCCAGTGAGTTGATTTTAACTCAGAATGAGTGGCATCGCTCAGTCTGAGTTAGGACTATCAGAACTCATAATTCTGAGTTGATTCAGCTCATTCTGATTTAATTAGTCAACTCCGGAATAAACGCAACTCAGAGTGCGAATCAATTCAACTCAGAGTGAGTTAAAGTATATTGTTATTAACTCAGGAATAATTAACTTTCCGTCTGAGTTGATTAATTAACTCATTGGCATTTACAGTGCAGGAACTGACTTAAAATTGCCGGCCGCACGGGAAGGTTAAATTATATGCGTTTCAATACCCGCGCACGCAAAATAAATTTAGACGTTGAATTTTTGATTTTGTTCAAATTTGAAGTTTGCAATTTTTTTTCATATTCAACCTGAGTTAAACTCGAGTCAAGTTGAACAGTTTGCGATTGTTCACTGACCGTTGGAATTGTTAAAGTTATCCAACCCATGGCGGCTCGTTTCTCGTCGGGTAACTTTGATTCGTACTCGACATTTTCCATTTGACTCAAAAGTTTATTATTTTCGTAATATTGAATGCTTAAAATTAACTGTCGAGTTAGCAACCGCTGGTTGACTGGAAAACATTCGGTGTAAAGCGATAGTTTAAGCTGAATCCGTTTTGAAATTTGTGAAAAATAAAGTTTCGGCGACAAAACCACTTCAAACGAAATAAAAGGGTCGTAATTGTGGTTTTGTAAGCCGCTGTCTAGCAAATAGCAGTCGCCGGGAACTAAGGTGTCGGTTAAAAAGCTGTGATCTAAGGTATATTCGGCCGACAGGGTATATTCAGACTGTAAGGTAAGTTGTTGCTGTACGACAGGTAATTTAGCCAAATAGCAATAAAATGGTAAAATGTTTAGTTTGACTTTTAACTGAAAACAGTCGTTTTGAAGCCAGCGGCGGCATCTGAAATTAAAAACATTGGCTGGGTTTATGAAACCCTACTTAAGTCTGACTTTAGTATTTATATATGCGCTATGTAATTATCTAAGTACTTTGTCGTTTTTAAAAGTTTGCTTAAGAATATAAATACTTAAGTCGCTGACTAAACTTAACCCTTTCTCACATGAATATTTTCTATTTCTCCTGAGACCTACTTTTATGCTAGGATTCGAACTCCAGTGACTGGAGCGGGAGGCGTATACCATCACCACTTAGCTATAGGAGCTTGACGCTCGAGCCCGAGGGGGGCTCTCGCGTCTTGTGGTGATTTAGGACTATGTATACGTGTTGCAATTGTTAAACACGGTGCGATATATTATTTATCGTATATACACTGCGCTGAGCCGCATATAGGCAACTCAATGTGAGAAGGGGTTAATGATAATTGCTTAAAAGACCAATCTTATCCTGAAAAAAATATTATCTTTCGACAACCAATCGGTTTTTGACACTAAAAAATGTTTGTATCATCCAATCACATTCAGTTTGCTTTGCTTTGTTATGGCAGACGTGAACTGCAATTGGCAGTTGAAATAGCGCAGTTACAAACACAAATTGTTATTCATAACACTAAACCAGCGTTTACCTGTCAACTGACACAATTGTGGCAGGTTCACCGACGTGATAGTCACTTACAAATCTTGCCGATTGCCATACTTCTGATACTTTGACAAATAATTGCAATTGATAATGAAACAAATAACCAATCACATCGCAGTTTACGCCTGTAAACATGCAGCCAATAGCAAATACAAATTTTTTGACATCGTAAACTTCAGGATTTGAACGTACTAGTCAGCCAACAAATTGCGCAATGCGCAAAAGTTAGCTGAAACCAAACAGAGAACATTGTGCTATGTTACTTTTCTTTCCACAGAACAATCACATATCTGTTGTACGGAAATATTGTAAACAAAGTAGATGCTGGAAAGTTGTTCAAAATCCGCATGTGGGACATTCCAGCTTTAATTATACGATATATACTAGTCAACGCTAGTGTTGTGCACCGGCCAGAAACCCCGTCAAAGGTATTGGCTGACCAGCCGACCGGCCAGTGATTGCTTTTGACAGAAAAAACTAAAAACATTGTGACATCATCAATTTAATATTTTAAATCTTATTCAGATTTCAATTCTAAAACTTAGGTGAAATCTAAAACGTTGCCTATTGTAATCATTATGGGCAATATTAAGATTGAATATAGTGTAATCTTTCTCACTGGAGTATATACAAATTTTTGACAATAATAAAGAGAACTAGAAGTTAAAATGAACCGAAAGAGCCATTAAAAAGAAAATGTTTCCAAACAACATCAGAAAGAAATTTGTAAAGTGCAAAACAAGTTGAAACTTATATACTGAGCTTATATTTAGCAGCAAAATGCACTGTAAATTTCAATGAGTCAATTAATCAACTCAGACGGAAAATTAGTTATTTCTGAGTTAGTTTCAGTAAATTTTAACTCATTTATGAGTTGAGTTGATTCAGGGGGAGTTAATAGAACTAAAATGAGTTTAATCAACTGTAAATAATGAGTTCAGATAGTCCTAACTCAGACGAAGTAATTCAACAAAATTAACTCACTGGAATTTACAGTGTGGCAAAATGCCTTAAATCCTGCTGAACATGTGCGCCTGCAACTAAAACGTACTCGCTGCGTTCCAGTTTGAACAATTAGAGTACAGTAAATTTTGCTAAATAATTTCAAAATTATGAGTCCATTAAATTCGAATGGACAGACGTTGCTTAAAAGTGAAAAAGCTATGCATGAAGGGTGCCCGCAATAATAGTTTATCACATTCACGTGATTATTTTCAGCACACAACAGGGTCTGAAATCAGTAAAAACTGTTGCAAAAATAGAAGATATTAAGTGCGAGCATACGCCAAATATATCTTAATGCCAGGGCATTTTGTTATCTAGCAAAAATATATGCTTCGAAGTTGCAAAATAATGTAGGAACATGAGATTTTACTGCTGCTCTACGGTTTATTATAAAAAATGCTTGAAAATTTTCAAAATTTACATATTGGCCGGCCGGTAGATCAAAAGTCATGCTGGCCGCCGGCCGCTCGGCCAGTAGAATGAGTGGCTCCAGAACACTGATCAACAGAGTTGCACGAATGTGCAGCTCTGATATGTGCTGGTATATTAAATTTTTAACAGAATTGTTTCTACGGAAGTCTAAATTTAACTGACCACACACTGCAAACAAATGGTGAGTCAAATTGACTCTCTCCGAAATAGGCTCTACGGGACTACACAAACTCAATCAAATTCCACTCCGCCAGAGGCAAACGCACGGTTTAGTGAGTTGAATTATACTGAACTGTCAGACTTGATTTAGTTCCGCGCTGGAGCGCTTCTCAGAATACGGATTTGGGGCATTCCAGCTTTAATTGTTATAATACTAAATTATTAGTTGTACACATGTGCAACTTTTATAATATAACAAGTTTGGCTACCTTTCACCGGCCCGATCAACAACGAAATTAATGCAATACGTCAAATCATGTATAAAAGCAACTATACTTTCGTTTTAACAAAGGACAATTTTTGCACCAATGCCTTGCCGGTTTTAATTGCTACATGAAAATACAACAGTGGCAGCTAACTACGGTTTCAATTTAACATAAATAATATCCTACAACCTTAAACATGTTAATCTTAAACATAGCGTTCCTATTATCTGTAATGTGTACAGTATCAAAATTTACTGTGCTCCAAGTCCGTTGTATTGTTCCAACTTCCACTATGCAGATTTGATAAGCACTGACTTCATACACGTTTGACAATTTTGCGTTAATACAAAGTTCCTCAAAATACCGAATACATACGATGATACACGGTATCTATTTTGCATATTCTACAGCGCTGACGAAAGATTTATCTTTATGTTAACGTTGGAAAATTGCTCAAAATACGTATGTGGGGCGTTCATGCTTTAATAATATATACTGAATACTGAAAGAAATAATTTTTGAAGGAAGACAGCTTAGTATATATTTTGATGGATAGCATTAGCTATTTACAAAATATGTCATGGACAAAACCCGAATCTATTAAACCTAAACCTGAAACTATATATACTTAACACGGTTAACGATTAAGCTTACCCATATGCAATATGTGAACTGCGGTAAAACAGACCGAAACTTTACTTAGCGGGGCAAACAAGTTAGAACCCAGAGTCCTTAAGCCTATTTGGCAACGGGTTCAGATCCTTACCTTTACAGATGTTAATCACAACGCAAACGCTATCACTGCGTAAATTGTTTCGTGACCGTAAAACAATACCCAATGACCATTGGATACCACTCAACTGTTGATGCTCCACTGATATCCACGAGTTCAGGTCATCACACGAGTCATTTGAATTCAAATAAATTGAAAAATTTGGTATTGAAATAGTTTTAGTCAGACAGAACGACTCGGAGTTCGAGTTGTTAACGTTTACATCGTTCGAGAATTTTGTTGTCAAATTTGAACCGTCTAAAACTACATTTAAGAGCTTAACGCTAGAAGGACTTCTAAATGTTTCATAAAATTTATATACATAAAAGAAATATCGCTTAGTTTGCGCCATAGCTTTGGTGTTTCGAGGTGTAACATCAGATATAAAGAAATCAGCGCCACCTATAAACAGCCGAACGGTAAACACCAGGGTGTAACCGTATACGTTGCAAATTTCAGTGAGTTGATTTTAACTCAAATTGGATTGAGTCACTAAGTCTGAGTTAGACTATCAAAACTCAGAATTTTAGTTGATTCAATTCATTCTGAGCTAATTAATCAACTAACACAGAGTCAACTCAACTCAGACTGTTGAATTAACTCAACTGAGAATGAGTTAATGTTTACTGATATTAATTCAGAAACAACCAACTCGCTAGCTGAATTGATTTATAACTCATTGGATTTTGCAGTGTATCCGTTTCCATTTGCGGTAAAAATCGGTGCGCGTTTCCGTTCCCGTTATAGAAAAACCGAAAATTATGCTATTTTCAAGCTCAAAGTTAGATATCAATTATGCAAATATCTCGCAATTTTTCATTGTAAATACGTTCTCAATTGTCCGATATGAAACAAAAATTACGAAATTCAACCAAACTTTTAAAAATTGTACGTATATCCGCTATTTTTTCTTTGAAATTTTAGAAAGCCTGGTGATTATTTGCATGCCTAATTGTGTTGGCAGGAAACGAAAACATCTTTAAAACATTTTTGATACTTCAATATCTGTTTCCGCTGTTTTGATTACTATCCGTTTTCGTTTATCCGTTCCCGTTGTTTGGTAAACAAGACTTTCTTTATTTGCTTGCTCATTTGTGGAGGGTTGTCCAGTATTGTGTACAAAGCCAAGATTTCCGTAAAGCGTTCGGGCCAATGTAAAGAACGGGGGCGGAACAGTATTATAAGCTTATTCCTAAACCTAAGCCTAAGCCTAAGTCTAAGCGTAATAATGAGTTTATTCCTAAGCCTAATTCTAAGCCTAAGCCTAAGCGTAAGAATCAGTATATTCTTAAGCCTAAGTCTAAGTCTAAGCCTAAGCGTAAGAATGAGTTTATTCCTAAGCCTAATCCTAAGCCTAAGCCTAAGCGTAAGAATCAGTATATTCCTAAGCCTAAGTCTAAGTCTAAGCCTAAGCCTCCTAAAGTTTAAGCCAAGCAAAAAAATTGATCCAAAGCTTAAGCGTCTTGTATTCTAGTCCCACAAAAAATGTTCCGCCCCTGATCTTTACATGGGCCAGCGTTCGTATGGCCAGGCGCTGTGAAATTCTGTTGGCCTCGTTTGTGCAATTTGTGAAAAGTTATACCGTAGCTTCATTTAACTTTATTTTTTAAATTCAAACGCAAAAAATTACCTTTGTCTAAAGTTGTAGCTAACTGCGGTTTCGTAACCATAACAATGCCAGGGTATTTTTTAAGCTGACTGACGATTTGATAAAAGTGTTCGCTGACATGGATGCTGTGGGGACAAATTGATTCGGACCCACAATTTATCGATCCATGAAAATCGGCGTACAAAATCCACGAAAATGCATATTTGGATCTTGTGAGGATCATGTTTGCCGAGCCATCACCCCACAACGTTCCTGAGTCAACTAAAATTGTCACTGCATATTCAAGTCCTGCAAGCATTTCGTGGCATTGCTTTTGAGTGCAGAATTGCACATCACTGCATTTGCATTCTGCAATTTTTGACGAATGTTTAAAAACTGGTAATATTTTCTTAGCTGCACTTGATAAATCGCCAGTCAGCAAACTGCAATTTCCGCCAATTGAATCTTGTGATTCCGCTTGACTTCTATTGGTTGCCATTGAACATCGAGTGGGATTTGAGACACAAAAATGGCTCGTAATCTCACTCGAAAGAACCTCGGGTAAATCTGAGTAAACCATGATTTGATTGGCTGGTATGAATGCAAGCCAGTAATGCAGTTCACTGCAAACAAGTTCAGCCAATTGGTTGATGCTCAATTTCTTATCGCGAATCAAAATTCTC
Source organism: Enoplolaimus lenunculus (assembly GCA_030248215.1). NCBI lineage: Eukaryota > Metazoa > Nematoda > Enoplea > Enoplida > Thoracostomopsidae > Enoplolaimus > Enoplolaimus lenunculus. The sequence continues at coordinate 72,901 of JASANG010003165.1, forward strand.
GATCTGGCTCCGTAAACCGGGCAGTTGTGGTATATGGCTTGATCTCCTGCTGAGCCTCTATTCGACTGTGGTTTATTAAGTGGTGAAGTCAAAATTTCTCGGTGAGTGAATGCCTTTTCGTGATCTGAAATTGATAAAATGGTAGAATTTATGCCGTTGGTGAGTTGTGAAATCAGTGGTACACTTCGTAGGTTCCATGATAGCACAAAAGGAAACGCTTCAAGCTCTTGTATCATTGTTTGAAGTGTCGTCGCGTTTGAATTATCTTCAACAGCAGCAGCAAACCATATCGTATGATTAGGATTTTGGCCCAAAAGGATTCCAATATGAGCTCGTGATCCCATTGTCAGTTGCCGTTCATCAAACATTTCATCAATTAAAACGAACCATTTTGATTGATTTGAAAATGCCGCCTGGTTGCTGTTGTCAGCTGCGCTGATACAAAACGAATTCGTTTGATTCCAATCCCAAAATTCTACATTTTCGTTGAGTTTTGACTCAAATCGACGGAAATATGACCGAATTTCTGGTTGAACAAAGTCTCGGAGTAAACTTGCAGTGCTGATAAATACGACTTTGCGATGTTTTCGTTGTTCATTGGCTTTGTCTGCGGTTAAGCTTTTGCTGGCTGGTTTCTTGTGTTCTCGTAATGTTTCATTGATTGCCTGAATGGCTTTGATTAGCAAAATCATCGTTTTGCCTGATCCGTATGGACCAAGAAGAGCCACTCGCTTTGACGTCGATTCAAGAGCCAGTTTTTGTTCCCTTGTCACGTAGGTAAAGTAGCGTTTTGCTGTTGGTCGCACATCTTCTGACAAATTTACCACCGGAAATGACGCAAAACCGCAACCGGAACTGCAGACGTCTTCTTTGCCGGATGTGTTCGAATGGTTTGTGTTTCGACAGTTTTGTTCTTCCGGTTCTGAACTGCCAAAATGAATACCATTTGCTTCGGAGGTTGAAGGCTTCTAAAAGAAATAATATTTTTAAATTGGGTATAAATTTCTTTTCAACCGTAGATGCGACCCGGAACGTAAGTTCGCACTGGCATTCGACTGCATTTTATGCTGATTCAAAAGAAAGCATCAGGCATCGCCTTTAGGAATCGTGTCAAAAATACATCAAATAATAATGCGCGCACAGTTGTGAAAATTGCCCACCCTCCCCATTAGGACCAGTGTCAAAAAACGAAACTATAACAAGGGCCTGATGACAATACACACCCGGTACTTAAATAGCCGGTTTTGTCCTTACACTGTTCCAAGGAAGTAGGGACAAAACAGAGTCCATCGGTAGGGACTACTGACACAACGCAGATTCTCGCTGCAGCGTTGTTTCTACGAAATAAATTTTACTTTTTGTGCGTTGCTTCTGCTATAAAACAATTTGACAACAATCGTCCCTTCGAACACTGTTTCGTTACAGAGTAAAGAGATTATGCACTGTGTTCTGAGAGTGTAGCGACATTGAGGACCCTGTAAGCAGGATGTCTGCGTTGTCCTTAGACTCTGAAAAGAGACAAGTTCTAAATATAACGACCTTCCTACAGAGTTCCAGAAAATGACACAGTACCCATTATGTTGATGAAAAACGACAATTCTGGCAAAATCTCACAAGCCAACCTTTAATTTATTGTGTGTTCAGCGTTGATTTATCTGGATTTTGGTGAAATTTTAAACAATTTAATTGAAAACTTACCATAAATTTGAGTTCGTCTGAAACATTTATGGGACTCTTGAAACGTTTCAGATGAGGCTGTTCGTCCAATGTTTGAGTGATGTATTTCCATATATGAAGTCGGCTCAATTTAACTGCATTTAAACAATAAACATAATTTCGTTCGCTTATACACAAATGTTTTCCCATACATTTTTTGCTGTTGCATGCCGAATCTCGAGTCAAAGCAAACTGACAGACGAAAAATTGCACAATTCTGATGAAAGCATCTTGGATGCTTAAAGGATGCTGCTGTTGTACATCAGTTGTTCCAATGCATTCAAAAATCGACCAAAAGCTTCCGTTTCGATTAAAAATTGACGCGATTTGATTGGCTGAAAGTCGAAATACGCAAACTCCACGCTCCCATTTGATTATGGCATCAACATCGCAAAAGCCTTCCGTTCTGTTGCGGTTAATTTTTTGACCACAGCTGCTATAGCGACTGCAGCTGGGCAGACTGCCGGACTCTAAAAGGATCAGAGCTGGTTGTAAGATTAATATATCTTCAATTAATGACTTAGCTAATCGATTTGCACCATTAAGATTCCGGAGATTTCGCAACAACTGATGCTTTGCGGCTTCGAGTTGTCGATGCGCTTTTTTGATCATTTTTACGTTTGGCGAATGCTTCACTTCGATCGGAACCAAAACCACTCGATTTGCGACTTTCGCAGCGACCAAGAAATCAATTTCGACTTCCGGATCCTGGTTTTTCGACTTTGCAGTGACGTCATTGTTTTCCGTTTCCTGTTTGCCAAAGTTTGTATTTTCATTGCCGGAAAGAGTCTGTAGTTGGTCAATATCTGATTCAGCAATACCGTGGTTTGCGCCCAGCATAAAATTACTAAACACCCAAACAGTTTCAATTCGCAGACGTTTCTTGTCACCCGACTCCGATAACTTTTCGGTTCCAGATACTTGTTTAGACTTTCTCCAACACTCGAGATCCGCCAATCCGTCCGAAATTGCGTAATAAACCGCTCTCTCGACTTGATTGCCCACGAATTCTCTCGAAATTCCGTCGCTGTTGTTTTCGGATTCGAAGGTTTGTATCATATTCCAGTTGGAGAAACAGGATGGCACAAAATCCGGAGGGAATATTCTGTTATTCCCAATCATGTTATTCTCTTCACATTCATTGCCATGGAACCTGCTCCCAAAGCCGTGGAGTATTTTGCCCATCCAATCCAGTAAATGATCTATTGACTCTATTTCAGTCACCTGTTTGTCTCGTTCTACATTTTTAGCCATCAGGTGTACGTCATCTCAAGCTTTAGTATTTAACTTAAAAGATTCTGAAGTTTAGCAATGATTTTATGTAATGTCGATTGTTATACAGTAATTTTACATTCTTACGAATTTCCACAAGAAAATAAAAAATGACTAAAACCAGCGATGATTGGTTAACGGTTTTCGTGCTGTCCAAATACTCGAATCTGATTGTCCACAAGTTGGCAGTTTAGCCTAGACCAAACTGCTATTACACCAAATAGTAGATTGGCCTAGTCCAATAAGTAATTGGCGTGAATAGCAGATTGTTCTGCGACATATATGCCTACACATCCGTTATATTAATATGCTGGCTATACTATCGAACTTGGCCAACATTGACAGTATTATTTAAAATGAAATATTTTTAGGCTAAAACTGATAGACCGCTGAAATTTAACAATAAAATTCAAAAAACATTTCACGTAACCAGCTGAAAATCGTTTTCATGACAGGTGTGAACAATTTTCAAAATAGAGGGCAAAACCAATCTGAAAGTATTATACGAATAAATTGACGTTCCTTAATAATTTTCAACATCTCTTCTCAACGGCATTTTGTGTTTAATATACTGCTGCCGACATGCAATCCAAACGTGGGTTGAAACACAAAAGTATTTGTTTTTCTGTTGTAGAACTGACTAAGCTAAGCGTACATTAGATAAATTGAAACAATTAACCCCTTCTCACATTGAGTTGCCTGTAGGCAACTCAGCGCAGTGTATATACGTTAAATAATATATATCGCACCGTGTTTGACAACTGCAACACGTATACATAGTACTAAATCACCACAAGACGTGAGAGCCCCCTCGGGCTCGAGCGTCAAGCTCCTATAGCTGAGTGGTGATGGTATACGCCTCCCGCTCCAGTCACTGGAGTTCGAATCCTAGCATAAAAGTAGGTCTCAGGGGAAATAGAAAATATTCATGTGAGAAAGGGTTAATATCAAATACTGCACACAGCGGAGAACGACCAGTCATGTCAGTTTTCGCTACCGCCCCTGAATGTTCATTGTATAGGCAGCAGGTATTTATATAATTAAATCCAAGGTTATTTAGCATTTTACCTACCAGAGCGCAACCGGAGATGAAAAATACTGGAACCGGAGCTAAAGCCGGAGTTGAGGCGAAATTGGGTACAGTTTAAATGGTGTTTAATTCGCTAAGTTTTGCAAATATCTGCAAGTTGATGTTAAAATGTTTTGGCTTTACGCTTACTTTCTACCGTAAACTTCAGCAATTTTTTCCCCTCAAACAAAAGCACAACTAGTAAATTTTGTATAAATCCGTGCAAGATTTCACTACCGAAGTCAACCGGAGCCGGAGGTCGATTTTTTGCTGGAACCGGAGACAGACCTCGAGTTGTACCGTGTTTAGCTATCAACGTCCGGCTAACGATTTTTAGTTCCCTACGCTAAATCGTGCGGCGTTAATTTGTGCATGTAAACTTGTTTTGATTTCAGCTTTGACCACTGCTATAAACAATGATCACTGTACTAAAACTGGTTAATTTCTAAGCAAAATTTTCAGATAACCCAAGTTTTAATAGCCGTAGTAAACTTTAGCCAAACATTTCTGATTTTGTTTATGACTGCAATTTTATTCATTTGTTAATAACGAACGGCTTATGCAAAGATCAGGGGCGGAACGTTTTGTTTTGTGGGACTAAAATAGAGTAAGCTTAAGCTTTAGATTAATTTTTGCTGGCTTAGGCTTAGAGTTACGCTTAGGGTTAGGGATGTGTTTATAATACTGTTCTGCCCCTCTTCTTTATATTGGCCTAACGAACGATTGCTTGATACTCCTAAATAATGTCATGGGCGTGAAAAAATATTAAGGCAATAAATAACAGCTACAATTGCTTAGTTTTATGGTTCTAGAAGAGACACACCCCTGCATATAAGCAAACACTGTTAAATCTTAGAGTAGATACAGGAGTAAAGACGTTCATTTTACATTTATAGCGAAGCTAAACTTGCCATGCGGCACCGTCTATTGTCATCCGTCACCGTACGGTATTGTATGCGAGAATAATTTGCCTATGGTCAAGGGTGGTGATAAGGGGGGGCGATGGGACACGCGTCCCGCCCCAATTGGTCTGAGCCGACGAAACGTTTTTTGCCTAATTTGTAAGTTTCGCTCGGTGTTCAAAAAAAGCCAAAAAATTGCACTTCGCGCATATCAACAACCACCCATTGTGATAACATTTTTAGTGTGTAACCAATTAGGTTTTCATACTTACCCCTGTGAAAAAGTAGGTTAGCTGTGGAGTTTTTTCGGTTATTTCTCAGTCGGCGCCTGAGGAACTGAGTATTGTTTAAATTTTCCTCAGTCAATCTTTTGGTTAACGAGTTGGAATGTTTTTCTGCGTGACAACAAATAAGAGTGAGCTTAAGCTTGGCTACTTTTTTTGCTTAGATTTGATTATTAGGTATTAGCTTAGGCTTTGGTTTAAGGTTAGGCTTTGGCTTATGAATATGCTTATACTACTGTTACAGCCTTGTTCTATACACTTGCCCACCGCCCTGAAGACATTGAAAAAATTAAAATGTATAGTGCCACCCTTTTACCAACCTTTTATATTTGGGTCATGACGTATATAACCGGAAAAATGTTTTCAGTGTAGTGATCTATAAAAAGGGTACTAGCGGAGCTTAAATTTATGCTCAGATTTTCTGCACAACCCCAATCTATAGGTTGTTATTTGATGATAGGCCTTGGTCTAAGCGAACGATGAGACTGGTAATTTTGCACTTAAACCAACCAGTTATTCAGTGCACATTTTTGGATCATCAGCAGCAACCAGGGTACAACCGGAGGTTTGCCTCCGACTCCAGCATCAGCAGAAATCAGGCCTCTGGCTCTGACTCCGGCTTCGGTTGAATTTTTGCCGAAGGTTCCGGCATTTTCAGTAGTAAAATTTTGAATAATTTTGCAAAATTTATCTGTTTAGCGTGTTTAAAAATTGCGAGATATATACGTGATTTATAACTAATTTTGACAATAACAATTCAACGGAAATATTGCACTTGGAATGGATCAAGTCGGCTGTTTTTGTATGCAAACAATTGCTTAAATTTGTTGATCAGAAACGAACCGTTTTTCCGCGAGACTGCATTAGAATAAGTTTAATCTTTTGAATATTTTTGCTTACGCTTAGGTTTAGTCTTAGTGCTTATACTGCAGTCATGGCTCTGCTATGCCCTGTAACAAACAACAAAATCTATAGCGACTGAGGCCCATTTATAGATCAGAGCCGGATCGTTTTCCCGCGGGGCCGTAATAGAGTCAGTTTAAGCTTTAGACTAACTTTATTGCTTAGGTTTAGCCTTAGGCTTAGGCGTAGGTTTAGGAATAGGCTCATCCTTACGCTTAGGCTTAGGCTTAGGCTTAGGCTTAGGCTTAGGCTTAGCCTTAGGCTTAGGCGTAGGTTTAGGAATAGGCTCATCCTTACGCTTAGGCTTAGGCTTAGGCTTAGGCTTAGGCTTAGGCTTAGCCTTAGGCTTAGGCGTAGGTTTAGGAATAGGCTCATCCTTACGCTTACGCTTAGGCTTAGGCTTAGGCTTAGGCTTAGGCTTAGCCTTAGGCTTAGGCGTAGGTTTAGGAATAGGCTCATCCTTACGCTTACGCTTAGGCTTAGGCTTAGGCTTAGGCTTAGGCTTAGCCTTAGGCTTAGGCGTAGGTTTAGGAATAGGCTCATCCTTACGCTTACGCTTAGGCTTAGGCTTAGGCTTAGCCTTAGCCTTAGCCTTAGGCTTAGGCGTAGGTTTAGGAATAGGCTCATCCTTACGCTTACGCTTAGGCTTAGGCTTAGGCTTAGCCTTAGCCTTAGGATTAGGCGTAGGTTTAGGAATAGGCTCATCCTTACGCTTAGGCTTAGGCTTAGGCTTAGGCTTAGCCTTAGCCTTAGGCTTAGGCGTAGGTTTAGGAATAGGCTCATCCTTACGCTTACGCTTAGGCTTAGGCTTAGGCTTAGCCTTAGCCTTAGGCTTAGGCGTAGGTTTAGGAATAGGCTCATCCTTACGCTTACGCTTAGGCTTAGGCTTAGGCTTAGCCTTAGCCTTAGGATTAGGCGTAGGTTTAGGAATAGGCTCATCCTTACGCTTAGGCTTAGGCTTAGGCTTAGGCTTAGGCTTAGCCTTAGGCTTAGGCGTAGGTTTAGGAATAGGCTCATCCTTACGCTTACGGTTAGGCTTAGGCTTAGGCTTAGCCTTAGCCTTAGGATTAGGCGTAGGTTTAGGAATAGGCTCATCCTTACGCTTAGGCTTAGGCTTAGGCTTAGGCTTAGCCTTAGCCTCAGGCTTAGGCGTAGGTTTAGGAATAGGCTCATCCTTACGCTTACGCTTAGGCTTAGGCTTAGGCTTAGGCTTAGCCTTAGCCTTAGGATTAGGCGTAGGTTTAGGAATAGGCTCATCCTTACGCTTACGCTTAGGCTTAGGCTTAGGCTTAGCCTTAGCCTTAGGCTTAGGCGTAGGTTTAGGAATAGGCTCATCCTTACGCTTACGCTTAGGCTTAGGCTTAGGCTTAGGCTTAGGAATAAGCTAAGCCATACGCTTAGGCTTGACTTAGGCTTAGGCTTAGGCTTAGGCTTAGGCTTAGGCTTAGAAATATGCTTATACTACTGTTCCGGCCCTGTTCTATACATTGGTCGCGACTGAGATACACTAAGTATGATGATTAGCGATTTAAACTGTAAACTAAACATTTTTCCACCCATGGTAGTAAAACAGGTATACTGAACATAGAAAATAGCTTATATGACCGTTTGCTTATAAGTTATCTAAAGCTCAGACCTACATTTAAGCCTAGGTTTAAGCGCAGAGTGATTTTGTTTGCGTTATGACGCAATATTTTCGGTAAACCTTTATCATATTTCAATAGCTTATTACCTAAAGCCCAAAGCCTAAGCTAAAAATACAGTCCAAAAGCTAAGCCTACACTTTGGAGTCCCACCGGAAAACGGGACTGGCTTAAAAGTATAATGGGCTGTAGTATCGGTGGTTATTGGACTTGGCAAAAAAATGGTCGTAGAGTCGTGGGTCATAACGTTATGAACCCTTTCCATCTTTGCCGCAATGTAGGTATAGCAAATAGCACCTAGCATCATTTGTTACTATGGCACCTGCTAAAGCGTTTAAAATATATACCTTTATATTCAAAGTGACCAAAATTAGAAGTATTCTGAATTGTATTCATTAAAATGGCAGAGTTTAGTACAGTGTGAAAACGGATAGTAAAAATATCAGAAACGGAAACCGGATATTGAAATTTAAAACGTTTTAAAAATGATTTACTTTGCAGCGAATACAATTGAGGAATGTAAATATTCACCGGTATTTCTAAAATTTAAAGAAGAAATAGCGAACGAAGAGATAGTTTTGAAAAATTTTGGGTGAATTTCGTAATTTTTATTTCATATCGAACAATTTCAGCATATCTGTAATGAACAATTGAGAGATATATACTGTAATTTATGACTATTTTCAAGTAAAAAATGACAGAAATTCAGGTATTTCTATAACAAAAACGGGCACCTAATTCTACCGGAAGCGGAAAAGGGTATCCATTTAAACCCTGGCCGTTATATATAATTCATATTTTGATCATAGGTCTTGTATAACGTTCGAACTATGGTAAAATAGTCAAAAATATACAACCCTTGGTTTAGAATAACCGTCTGACCTAAAGACACGGGCGCATATATCGGTTAACGCAGAAATATGGCCCACAAAATTATTCGACAACCGAGGAAAAAGCACTTGCTGCACTTTAGAGTAACTTTATTTGGTCCTGGAGTCGTTTATGCACAACAATTAGGAACAATAGACATTTATGTACTTTAATTAGGGTTTACGGGCTCTATCCGCTTACGGACTCTTATTAGGGATACGGACTCCAATTAATTGGGACTCAATATGGGATCTTCGCCTTGTTGGCCCCTCTTATTCGGGGCACTACAGTACGCTGGCTCGCAGAGAAGTTTTCAATGAAACTATTTCCTCCCTGAATAAAGTCTTGACTACGCTCTTACTTGTAATGGGAATTTTTGCGTGCCACAACCGATATCTGTAAACTATTGCAAATTTGGCCAATGTTACTTTTAGGGGCGTAACAGTAGATTAAGCATATTAGTAAGCTTAAGCCTAAGTCTAAACGTTGCAAAAATGTGTTCCTAAGCCTAAAAGCCTAAGCGTAAGCCTAAGCAAAAAAAATGTAATCTAGAATCTAGACCTACTCTTTTATAGACCCAGCAGAAACCTGGACGCCCCACTAAAGTATAACAGGGGTCGCAAATTTTATAGTTGACCTCCGCCACAGTCTATGTGAGCTCTCGCAAAAACAACTCATTCATAGACACTGGGTGATGTTTAGGCTTAAGCTTAGGCCAAAAACCAAAAATATTTTTAAATGTTTTTACATTTACGCTGTTATTTTTCAAAATATAATCGAAATCAATTATTTATTATTGTTCATGTTTCCTTTATGTAACAGTATAATCAGCATGAAATCAAAAGTATACGACGTTTATACAACGCTAAGCTCTTATTGATGCAAACGCTTAGGGTCCGTATTCTCAAATGTGTGTAGCAGCGATTTACCAGTTGCTAACAGGTCTTGTAAGTATGGAACCAGTTAATCATGAGCTTTGAAATTTATCACACTTTTCAAATTTCAATTACCCTATTTCTGTGCAAATTTTTTGACAGCCACAACAACAGGAGTTGTGTGAGTTTGAAAACTTACCATCAACTGGTAATAGGAGCAATACACATCTGAGAATATGGGAGTAGATCAAACCCTGACGTTTCGACGTATGTGTTTAATTTATTCTTAGCCACAGACTGAGGTATTGGATTAGATTCACACATAGGCTTACACTAAGGTTTACGATCAAGCCAGAGATTTTGACCAATTTAAATAGAGTAAAAGGTATTCTCAAATACCGAAAAGTCCACAATTCTCGCAGTTTAGTATCCGTATTCTCAAATGCGAATAGCATCTATCATCAGTTAGCGATAGGTTTTTCAAACTGACGAATCTCATAATGACAGATGTCAAAATTGGAACAAAAGTATGACAAATCAAATGCGAACAATGTGCTGAATTTCGAACCTCATGATGCTCTGCTTCGAACGCTACAAGACTATTATCATCAACTGATGACACGTGCTACACACATTTGAGAATGCCGTCTTCGAAACGAAACTTCCAAACACAACAAGTGCGAAACATCTGAACAAAAAATATTAATGACTAGACTATCACTCTGAAATCGTTCCAGTGCAAGCCATCCACAGGTCGCTAGACACGTGGAGTATTATTATCCAAGGGCGTAAACAAGGAAAAATATAGAGAAAATATATCCGCTACTGAAATTTTTGCAGCGACAAGAAACAGCATCTTTAACCGGCTGGAAAACAACATTGTGGATCATAGAGCTAGCATCATTTGTATTTTCCACATTCCTGAACTGGAACCCTGACTACGCCCTGGTTATTGTTACTCACTGGCCCAGTATTTTAGCTTTGTTTTAGACTCGATGCCTTCCAGATATTTTGCAACCACATCTGCAAAATACTCTCACCACCCTTAGTTGTTTTAAGTTAATCAGAATCCTGATTCAATTGAACTTAAGCACCTATCGCTTTTGGATTAACCTAGTGCCACCCGTTTCACGGGTTTTAATTCTTTCTCCAAGACATTCGACCTGCGAGTTTGTTCGCTTCTTTCAACTCAACGGCCAACTAATTTATGTCCGGCGGTCCAAAGATTGAAGTCCCAGACTACACGGCACCATGAGTTTAGTCACACCACGTAAATTCCCAACGGTGATAGTAGAGTTTCCGACACCCATAACAATGCTTTAGCGTACCACAGCATAAACTCTGTCGCCGTAAAATTCATGCGCTCCGACATTTTAATCTCTGACGTGGGTCGTTTACACAAACAGGCTTTGCCCACACAATTTTGTCTCGTGGAAGTTTCGTTCTTGGACTTTTTACCCACAACTGATCCAGTGCCAGACGTTTCAGCTTCATAAATAGAGACTCTACACCCAGACGTTCTGCTATTCAACACAAACTTTCCACCCGCAGATATTTCATTCCCAGAGGTAAAGTCTGCACTTCCAGACTTTTCGCTCACCGATTTCCCACCCGCAGACGTTTCTTTCGCAGGGGTAAAGCGCCTCCCCACAGACCTTTCCATCTCTGAGGAAAAGTGTCGACTTGCAGACTTTTCACTCCTAGAATCTCTACTCCCAGACATCCCCACACCTGGCCAACTTGAAACCGCCACCGTCGGCAACTTAACGGAAATCTCACCCACAGTTGACCACAATTCGACGATCCAAGCGAACAACTTCGCCAAGAGCTTGGATATTATGAACCCAGCTCGGAAGGGTGCAAATGACCAATGAGCGAGTTGAAATGACTCGACACTTGCGTAACAACTACTAACCACCCCGTTGGCGACTATCGTTCCATCTGAGGTCAACGGAGCGATAAATCCATGCTCAACGACACGTTTGATTGAAGCGATACGAGTTTGAATTTGAGCTGAACTCGAGTTTGAATACAACTGATGGATTTGAAACTGAGCACAGTTCGGGTTGAAATGAGCAGCAGAATCAGGTAAACAAATTGAGCTGTTGACGGTTGAGTTCCCAGAGGGTTGAACTTTGGATCTTTTGAGGGCAGCCTGGGAAGAGTTGAGAGTGAGCTTGTTTAATAAGAAGTATTTGACCGCTACAGTTGAATGCGGTTGGGTTCCGGGGGCAGGGAGTGAAATAATTACCGGTATCAGATCGTTAACCAAAAGCTGACTGGCTTGAACTTCAATAAGAGTATTCAACGAGGAACGTGGGCTCGAGTTTAAATCCTGGCAATTTGCGCTGGTTAAACAAGCAAACGAGTTGAAAAACTGGCTGCTCCTAAATTGAAAAGTTTTCGATGAAACTTTCGAATTTTGTAACTTTTGAAGTTGAGTTGAACACGGTTTGCCTGGGGTGAAGGATTTTTTCGACGGCGTTGCATATTTGAACATTAAATGATTTGGAGTAACTCGGAGCATATGCCCGGTATCAGTACGAATTTCGAGCATTTCTGTAGGACTCGCCGCTGAGCTGTGAATGAACGCTATTATTTCACTGGAGCTTGACTTGAACTTTTCGTTGAATCCGCTCAAAACCATATCGCCAATTTTAAGCTGATCCATCGTTCGGTAAGTTCCATCTGTGAGTTCAACTTGTGTTGCTCGCGAGAAACATCCACGTAACTTTGGACCTTCTGCAGTATCTGAAATTAAACTCAACGTCTCAAAATTGATTTTTTTGTCAAATGTGAAGCTCAAATATGCAAAAATTAATTTTCAAAATTCGAGAGTTGACTATTTGGACAGACGCCAGCCAAGCCGCTGCGGTAACGAAAAAGATCACATTTTGTTAACTAAAGTTAGGGATGTGATGACCATCGACAACAATGAAATTAGGAATATTTCGTAAACAAAAAGTTTTTAATTTCTGAAATCCAGAAAATCAGTCATAATTCTATTAAGTGATTTTTTGGTCTTTTTAACAATTTCGGAAAGAAATAGATCGCCTCTATGCGTTCCCTTGTATACGCTATCTGGTGATGGTAAATTTTTAGACAAATACTGTGGTGACCCGAGTTAAGAGGGGGGCTGATATTTATTTGGCCTCTCCAGAGGGTACCCCCCTGTTATTTGGTTACGGAGTGTTATTTATTTCAACCCGCCCTCTGTCGCCTTTCGTTACTGATATATCCGGTACTGCAACTATCCGTTGAATTAAACTTTTATTTGTCTTGCGTCAATAGCTTGAGCGATCATGCAAGGTTATACTTAGGAATGTTACTTTCAAAACTTAAGTACACTTTAAAGATTTGAACTCAACTTTATTTGGTCCTAAAGTCATTTATGCGCTACAATTAGGGATAATAGACATTTATGGACTGTAATTAGGGTTTAGAGACTCTATCCGCTTTCGGACTCTTATTAGGGATACGGACTCCTATTGATTGGGACTCAAAATGGGGACCCCCGTCTTATTTTACCCCTCTTATTCGGGTCGCTACAGTACCGCTTACCTGATTTGACAGACGCGTGAACATGAGCCCTGGTTTCGTAGTAAACATAATCAAAGCCAGCTCGGATCGCCAAACGAGCCAGCATACCGTATTTAGAACGATCCTTATCTGATGTTGTTATATCGACAGCGCGGCCTTCGTAATGTAACGAATCTAAAAACAAAACAAATTAGCTTTTAACAATCGTGTATCAGTCAGCAGGCAAACAACCCCCTCTTATTCTTTCAAAATCAGATAAACTTAGCATGTCGTTCAATGAAAATGTTATTAAAAATACTAATGTCCCTTAGAATTTCATTTGGTTTCTCGCTCGCCTCGGTCACATGATATATAGCGACCCACCTCGTTTTTGGTACAGCTGCATTGTCCCTGATCCACGGGACTAAAACGTCTAATGTCCTTCACTCGAAATCGATTTGATTGGTTGAAATGGACTCACACTCTTTTGTTGAATCATTGTTAACATTTGGTTTTCTCGTTTTAAAAACTAATATATTTATATACATCAGGGTTCAACCGCAATTCGTGTTCCTGCCGGAATTCTTGCAAAAATTCAATTCCTGTTCCAGTTCCTGTTCCTGCATTCAAAGATGCAGTAACTTGAACTTTTACGGTTTCGTGGTAAATTATTTCTAAACACTTTTAAATATTGGAAACTTTGTCTGTGAAAAATTGTTATTTCGACATGAGTGTTTTTGCAATTACTTCAATTTTTTTTTAAATAAACTGTTTCTGTTGCGTTGTCACTAAAACTTGATTATGAAATAGCTGAAAATTCGCTTAAGCCATTTTTTGGCAAGTTTTCCGAAAAGTCCAACTGTCATTCGGTGACAAAAATTATTTCGAATTCCGGTCTCTGTTTCTGTTCCGGTTCCTCCAAAAAAATCAATTCCTGCTCTTGTTACCGTTTAGACAAAATTTAGTTCCTGTTGGAACCCTGATATGTCTGTATATATATATATTTATTTATATATATATTTATATATATATTTATATATATATGTATGTATGTATGTATGCATATATACATATATAGTACCTGGAGCATGGAATCCCTTTTCGTCCCACGCTTCTGTGACCCGCAGTTTGACTCCAGGCCATCGATTTACTACCAGCATCGCTAATGTGTCTAATCTTTCGAGACAACGCTGAAACAAAATAAAAAAAGTGATTAATCAGTTTCTACTTATTTTACACTGTATCTGCCTCATTTCAGTGTGGACTAGATTTGTATAACGTAGGGATTCTGATCCGAATCCCTAGTGTAATAAGTCCCCGTCCTGGCAACATAATGCTTGCTCATAAACTGAATATGAATGCAGTACTCTGTAGCGTAGTTTGTTTCGAATTTACCACAGTGTACCTAATTGCCAAAGTGTTTTTAGGCCATTTCCGTTCTACGAACCAATATTTTAGTTGTTTTCTCTGCTGGGTTCCACCCACAGGTGCAGCGGCGGATGCGGGGGGGCAAAGAAGGCCGACCGCGGCAATTTTTACTTGTAAGAAAATTTTGCATTATATATGTCGTAGGCCAATCGGCTGTTCATGCTAATTACTAATTGCTCAAGGCCAATCTGCTGCTTTATGTAATAGCAGTTTGTCCTAAGCTAAACTACTATATCAGTGTTGTTTTGCAACGTCTCATAACAGCAATCTGGCCTAGGTTGAACTGGTATTTGTTTTGAATAACAGATTTGCCTCGGCCAGTTTGTGATTCGCCTGAACAGCAGATTGGCCTAAGGCAATTTGTGATTCGCCAGAATACAAGATTGGCCGAGACCAATTAGTGATTGGCCTGAATAGCAGATTGGCTTAGGCCATAAAAATTACTAAGGTTCCTTTACGTTACAAATTATAAAAATTGCATACGACTTCTGACTCGCTTTGCATGTCAGGTTGCCTCTGCCATTATTTATCGCGTTCCAGTTTATATGACCCGTGTCCTATTTGGATCAGCTGCTGTGTCCCCATGCTCCCAACCGGGGGCAATTTACGAAAATACATAGCACATAGCAGCTTGCAAATCATTTAATTGGTCTTTGTTTGTCTAAATTTGTTTAATCACACACTGTATGCGTTGTTTGTATTTCAATCAAACGCCGAATACAGTAAGTATTCACACAGACTGTGTCAGCCGGTTTGAGGTTTCAAAATGTCAAATAAATGTGAAATACAAAATTTAACTTCATATTACTAATTAATATGTACACCACTCACGTTATATAAAGCTTCTACTAGAACGCTGTCAAAAATACGTATGTGGAGCGTTTCAGCTTTAATAACATAGATTAGAAAAAACAGATCGTTATTTGAATGCAGGCAGGCATCGAAAAGACATTTTAAAGCATATAAATAACTTTACATTAAACTTAACAACTGTTAAACCGAAGCCTCGCTGCCCGAGGGCGACTATCCAGGAATCCCCAATGTATACACAACAGTTAAACTAAACAATTAATAAGATTTTAATATTAACTTTGGAATTGTAATATTTTGTCAATTAACACATGAATTGTGTTCCTATGTTCACTTGTAGAAATCACTTCGTTCAGTTGAAACTCGATCTCAATTGAAAGACGCTGAGAGAGTCAGAACGCTCGTTCAAAATTGAACGCGAATAATCGGATTTAAAAAGTCAAAACTACTTTGCGTAAATTAAAAGTAAATATATGAAATATGGTATATCTGAAATTCAAGTGGTTATCTCATGTTATAATGACCGATAATTGCAATGGGGCGGGCAACAAGAATGTACAACAAAGCTTCGTGGGAAGCACGAGTATCGGGTAAGGAAAGACCTGGGTGGCCACAACAGCTATTACGGTGACAAAAAGCCCGCGAGCGAACCAAACAAGAAGAGCCAAATGCGTTTGTAGCAGTCAGGGTTGGAACGGCCCGGTGGTTAGGGCCCGGGCCATTGACCTGGCCGGCAAATTTCATGTTTTTCGGAGCACAAACCAAAACATGGAACAAACGGTATTGTGGTTGCAAATCAAGTGCTTGAAATGCATATCACTCTGTCGTGAGAAAATATAAACAAAATACGTTCCCATGCAAAACGTCCAGTCGAATAGCAGGACTACAATTTTAGACCAATGTCCAGGTTTTGCGTGCGTTTGTTGTGTGTACTGTATGACGGAACTGGGAAAGACCTCAGACCCAAAGTGATAAAAATTAACTATTACACCATTACTCTGAAATTAATTTTGGAGCAAATTGCAAAAGTTTGGCCAACCCATATATCCCACCAAAAGCAAAGGGAATCAAACTTAATTTGGAAAATGTCCTCATGTTAACGATGTGTATTGTATACAAGGTATTTACACGGCCAATAAAAATATTAAACACTATCAAGGCTTCGGGTCTGGCATACGGAACTGCTGCGATTAATTTCGGCTGGCGTCCTGGCCCCTGCCCTCTTAGGCCCGTCGGCCCAAAAATATGGGCTCTGACCGGTTCTAACCCTGGTAGCAGTAACCTTTATTTTAAAAGTTCGGTTTTTTCATAGCTTTTCATACAGCGAATATAAATGTATATCTTGTGGAAGTACCGATTGAAATGCCATTTCAAACCAATACAAACCCTTAGTGTTAGGGTAGGGTTAACAAATGACAAATTTCCAATTCGCCACTCGTTAACCCTACACCTGTGACATTTTCTGTGCCCAAGCCAAAAATGTCTTATTGTGACCGGGGCGCATTATAGAAACATAAACAATATTAAAATTGTGTCAAACTTTACATTCGCTTCGTTGACGAATTCGTTAAAACTCAACTTTAACTGTAATTTTTGGTTGTTGAGGCAAAATTTGAATTGGAAATTAGTTGACTACTCGTCTGGGTTCTAAGATGTTTAAGAGTAACTTTAAACCCACCCTGGTCATTAGTCGATCTTCCCACGTTCCTTCTTCGTTTTTGAACACAATATCAGCGTTGTAGTTGCTCAATAGATCTGTTTTGTATCGTGCAGATTTTCGAGTGATTCTGCCTTCTGGAGGGCCTGACGCTTCCATCGACAGCTCGTGAGCGTTCGGGAAGTGCTGTTTTATTACTAACGGAGTCTCGCGGGCCATACGGTAGCTGCGACTTTGTGAGCGACCAGGAAAACAACCTAAAATTCAATTTTAGTACACAATGAATGAGTTCATTTTGTAATTTTCACCAAATTGTTTGGTCAAAAGTTATGCAAATTTTGAAACCACGTTGACCAGTACATAATGAAACGGCTAAAGTGTTCCAATTTTACGATATCAGTTAAATTTACGTATTTATACTTAGGTTGGCCAATGTAAAGAACAGGGGTGGAACAGTATTATAAGCATATCGCTATGCTTAAGCCTAAGCCTAAGCCTAAACCTAAGCCTAAGCCTTAGTCTAAGCCTGAGTCTAAGGGTAAGAAAGAGCATATTCCTAAGCCAAAGACTAAGCCTAAACCTAATCCTAAGCCTAAGGATAAGCGTAAGAATGAGTATATTCCTAAGCCTAAGCCTAAGCGTAAGCCTAAGCCAAACAAAAAAATTAGTCTAATGCTTAAGCTTATTGTTTTCTAATCCCACAGAAAAACGTTCCGCCCCTGATCTTTACATGGGCCCTTATGTTTATGTAATTGATAGTAGTTAAATGTAGCAACGTCCGCTTACCGGATGTTACCGGAACATCCATCATAGTCCAAGATAACAGCCATATCACAGCGAACGAATTCGCAAACTGACCAATGGATCCGTGACCGTAGCCGGAAGGCCAAACTTTGACACTTTGCCGATTCATGGTTTATACTGACAAAGAGTTTTCGACGATTTTTCAAAAATTCAAATTTGAATACATTGAGTTGAAAATTTCTCGTCAACCATTATATTATATTAATAATAGTTATTAATGCCTGAAAATGTAAACACCGTCGAGATTAATGAAATGTTCTAATTGAATATGAGTGCTAAAAATCAACCCGTACCCGCACGATTTCATTGATTTTCAACTGAAATCTATTTTTCAACTTATAAATTGAACGCTAGATGGGTGGTTGTAATGCGTTTGCTATCACCACTCAAGACTTATCCTCAAGTGCAAGCGACCGTCCCATCATGTAGACAGGCATACTGTAGCTTAATAATGTAGCAGGCAAAAATACATTTGCAATCCTTAAATGATATTTCATGATAAGTACCGTTAGATGGAAGTTTGGACCGGCACGGACCGGCACCACATGCGCAGAATCCTAAACTTGAACCTAAGACTAATTGTAAGCCTAAACACAAACCAAGTCCTAGTCCTAAGTCTAAGTCTTAAAAACATGGTTGTGTCTAAAGACTAAGCGTGTTCGTATCTCCGGACAGACCCCTATAATTAATGTGGCCCATGCTACTTTAAGAGGCGTCCAGGTTTCTGGTTGGTCTATAAAAGAGTAGGTTTTGACTCTAGATTACATTTTTTGCTTAGGCTTAGGTTTAGACTTAGGCTTAGGAATACGCTTCATCTACTGTTTCGCCCCTAAAAATAACATTAGCCATTAACATGAACCAAAAGACTTAAAATAATATTAGCAAATAGTAATTGATGCAAAATTTCTACTAAACCCATGATTGTTGTAAAAAGATAAAAATTTCCTAAAATAGCAAATTTTATAATTATTTTAAAATTTCAAAATATCACTAGTCACACACTTAGTCACAAACCGACACCGGCTAACCCAACTAGGCATAATATGCTTGTTTCGATGTCTATTTCTGAAAACTTCCAAGACAAAATACGGATTAATATAAAGTAAACTCTGCAATATGATTAAATATAGTCGAAGAACGGTTATCCGGATATAAAAAATATCCGATGCTCATCAACGTCCTTCCTTACGGCGGGTCACAATTAAAGTTCCCCCCTTGAGCCAAGCTTTTATTGTCCCACGGATGCTGTGAATTTTTATACCACTGATTAAACGAAAAATTTCACTGTAACTTCCAGTGAGTTGATTTTAGCTCTGAATGAGTTGAAACACTCAGTCTGAGAGTTACGACTATCAGAACTCAGAATTTTGCGTTGATTCAATTCATTCTGAGTTAATTAAGCAACTCATCCATAGGCAACCCAACTCACAGTGCGAATCAAATCAACTCAGAGTGAGTTTAAGTTTACTGTTATTCACTCAGAAAGAACTAACTTTCCGTCTGAGTTGATTAATTAACTCATTGGAATTTACAGCGTTGGTTTCAAGTTTAAAAAACACTTATAGTTAAGACAGACCTGATAAAATAGCCTTCTTAAACAAAGATTTGGCAAAACAGATTTGCACCTGTTCTGCAAAACGTCTGTTATGGATTTGAACTGTTGTATGATACAACCGGATGCGAAAAATACGAATCCGGAAGTAAACTCATTTTTATCGAAGCCGCGACCGGAAGTTATTCTTAAATTAGTAAATCATTGCACACCGATTTGCTCGTTGCTGTTTGCTAAATTTCCTCGTAAACAGTTCTCAAAACCGCTAAAAATCCCGTTCGTTTCAGGTGGCTCTTTTTTGCTTCGTTCGTAGTCCAAAATCGGTGCATTCGTAGCTGGTTTAATCCTCCGCATGCGACCAATTCGTTCGTTTGAAAATTTGTTTGAAATCCTATTACTAGTGGTAAAACGCGTTGTACAATGCTGTGAAAGTACGTTCTCCAATAATAACGCGTAGTCTTTAAAGTTGAACGAATTCAACTTTAAAATTAACTGTTGAACTTTACCGTCGACTCAAAAACTGCGGCATCGTTTTATGTTTTTCTAAAATTTCACAAAACCACCGGAAATACGGCAGAATTCGATGATTAGAAAATTACATTTGTCTTCCATTGTTTTTCAATTTCTGCGAGTCGGTTCGCGCATTCGAACAACGTCATTTAAAATTATTGAAACGAATAATTTACACGCTTTACAAATCAATTATAATATTCGCAAATTTGCCTCAACAACACACGGGAGCGCTATTCGCTAACCCGGCAGGTATAAGTCGGACTGTGAATGAGAGTTGTAGATGCGTCTCTAATTGACAAACAATACAATCTATTATACATACATAAATAGCCCCACGCATTTATGAATGAATTTAAATTGACTTTCGATTCAAACTGTCGGAATCGCCAACGCGTAAGCAGAATATATTCAACTGAAATTTCCGGCTAAAACCAGAGATGAAATACACTTTTTTACAAAACAATAATTTGTAGGACACCCTCGCATAGATCCAGGAGGTACACTGCAAAAAATGGTGAGTCAAATTGAGTCTCTCCGAAGTAGGCTTTTCCCGACAATACAAACTGAGTCAACATTTGACTTCACCAGAGTCGAGTTCGGCTCAATTCGACTCTGGCGGAGTCAAATTTTGACACAGTTTGTGTAGTCAGGACAAGCCTATTTTAGAGAGATTCAATTTGACTCACCATTTCTTGCAGTGTACTGTTTAACGTAGAATTGAACCAATCAAAAATAAACAGCCAATCATTGAACCTGAAATATGATTCGGTTCGAAATTGAGCCTATGACGTCATATGACGTTTTTGTCACACAAAGTTCTAAATGTATCCAATTAAAATGACGAGGAAACTGAGTTATGTCATTTATTTGTAAAAAAAGATTGCAAGCTTTCACACAAAAAATGACGTCATCTTTTAACTACGGTTCAACCTTTTGAAACAAACCACGCCAGCGGTACGGAAAACATTATTCACGGAATTCAATATGGTTTTCTAAATTGAAAATTTTAAATTTATCAATTATGACGTCAACGTCAAACTCACACGGTATTAAACAGAACAACAAATCACTGGGTGACGTTTGATTTATTTTAAAACGGAAATTGAAAATTCGGCTAAAAAGGCGATGAATATCCGGGGGGGGGGGGGCAGGGACGGTAGAGAAATGGTCAAGTTTACGAGCACATGAGTTATTCTCAGGCTGTTACCAATGAATTAATTGTAATGTTTGACTGACGGTGGTCCGTTGTCGATACAGTACAGCTGCGTCAAATTCCCTTGAAAATACCTGTTTATTTATAGCTGCAAGGCGATACGCGTACTTGTTTACACGTTCCAGATAAATGTTGGCGCATAACCAAACGTAAACCTGAAAATTAGTTTAAGCTTAACCCTAAACCTAAGCCTACTGAGCCATAGCATTTGATAATATAATATATTGGACAGAAATTTTCGCATTCTATTAAATAAACACTAGTATGGATGGACCTAACAAATACCGCAACAGTGTTGGGGAATCTATCAAGTAGTGTCCTTAATAAAACCAAGAGTGTATGATACAAGAGTGTGCAACTGTTTGAGTTCCGCATGGTGCAAAATGTACCGCCGGGCGTTACGTGTTTTTGGCTGACCCACCTTGCATAGAGGGGGTGGGTCAGTATCACATGGATACAACTAAATTAAGCTATCTAGAACCATATTTTCAAATGCTTATAGCATCTATTGCCAGTTAGCGAGACGTTTTCAAATTGACAATTTCCTACAGTAGCGAATCTAAAAATTTAACACTCAGCTGGAACATATCAAACGTGAAAAAAGTACTTAATTTTGAACTCCATCATGATCGGTTCAAATGTTACAAGACCAATCACCAACTGGTGATAGGTGCTACACACATTTGAGAATACGAGTCCAGTACTCCAGTATACTTTCATGTTTTCCAAAAGCTAAATTGTTCGAAAGAGTCCATATATTTGCCGTATTCTGAACACCAATAATCCTTGTCGAGCATCGAATTAATGTTCTTGTTGGCCAAAAGTTGTCAACGCGGACAAATGGATGTTCACAGTGCGGCATATAAACACTTTACGGTGAAGAATTAGATTAGGTTTCGTAGCTAATTTAAACCCCGCCCCCCCAGGTTGACCTCTTGTGCTATATCCCACCTTTCAGATTTGTGTTATGATTTTCTTTCAGTCATTGTATCAGGTGTAAACATTATTATCATTTAAAATGCATTTGTCGCTTGCGTCAACTCTATGTCCAGGTACATGAGGCGTCGAAAGAAAATTTTATTTGGGGGCACCCAGTAATTTTGAGGGCCTTCTATAATTGCAATTCAACATTGTTTACTTTTAGACTAAGTCTATTTGGTGTGGCAGCGGACTCTATTTGGAACGGAGGGGACATGGCGCCGAAATGCCTCCCATGGGGACGTCCTTGATTATGTACCATTCAGCTTGTGTGTGTTTGCGTTACACAAATTTCAATGGTCATTTTCAAATTATAACGCTATCCATTATAGATGTGCTTCAAATTGCTGTGTTCAGTGACTCTGTTGGTACCTGTGTTGCTGTCTTTCCGTCTCTCTTTCTTGGTTCTTTTCCTTCGGTATCAATTTCCAGTGACTCTGTTGGTACCTGTGTTTCTGTCTTCCCGTCTCTCTTTCTCTCTTTTTCTTGGTTCTGTTCCTTCGGTATCAATTTGTTAACTTCAATATGTTGATCCTATTATCATCTTAATTTGTCTACTTTTTCTTCATTTCTCACTCATTTTTTTATTTTTGAAATTCGATTCATTTATTGTTTTTTCTATCGTTCAGTGTCACACACTATTTCCACTGGACCAAACGATTAACAGCTAAATTTTGTGCTAAGATTTAGTGCTAAAATTGTGTTTGGCTTTTCGCTTGTGTGGCGGCTTCGGCCGTCACCAATAGGCGCTGGCTTCAGTTTCTTGCATTTCTTCTTCTGCCTTCGGCGTTCAACTTTCATCTTCAGTGGCGATTACAATAATAGCGATAAATCTCGTGAGCCAGAAGCCAAACACCATTTTAATGCTAAACCTTACTATAAAATTTTTGGTTTGATCCATATTGGGGGGTCCAGGCTGGAACAGCCCGCACGAAATATCTCAATTATTAAGTCTTGTTTTCTCCCCTCTGTCTCGTTTAAATTAAACGCGTTTGCACTTAAAGTCAAAATGCAAACAAGCATTTAAGCGAAAACAATTTATTGCACGCACACAACTGCACTAAGTATTGCAGGTTAATAGATTTAACAAGCGTCTATCCAACATGAACATCGCCGACCACCTGTAAAAATTTTAACAACAAATAACATAGCTAGCAAGCCACAGGGTAAAACAAAGAACATGGACGGGGTTGCGATAGTCGCCCCCGCACGCAGGTCTGTGAAGGGACCCCCAGTGAAATGTTTCACAGCTTTATTTGCTTCGTGGTTCTCGAAATATTTTTTAGCTGGCCAACATGAGCCGCAAACGTTGGACTTCCAATTTGACGGTTTGGGGGCGGCACTTCCGCCGGCACTGACGGAGAATGTCGGAACCGGGAATCAATGAAACCTTTTCGAGCCCGTACGGATTGGTTAACGTTTCCCTATTTTAAGGGCGTCA
This sequence comes from Enoplolaimus lenunculus, assembly GCA_030248215.1. NCBI lineage: Eukaryota > Metazoa > Nematoda > Enoplea > Enoplida > Thoracostomopsidae > Enoplolaimus > Enoplolaimus lenunculus. The sequence continues at coordinate 96,350 of JASANG010003165.1, forward strand.
AAGTTTTCCGTCCCAGGCGATTTCAAGGGATCTAAAGGCCATGGTGTGCCATAGACCAAGCTAAAATGTTTTGCGTGCAAAAATATAATTGGGTCAATAAAAGCATTAAACCGAGTATATAAGCATTTACAAAGAATAGCCAATGATATTGTGTATAACCAAGAGTGGATGATCACAGACAAGAGTATGCAACTGTCGGATTTTGCGTGGCACAAAAAGTACCGTCGCGCGTTGCATTTTTGCTATACCCCCTATTTAGAGGAGGGGTGATGTCCCATGGTATAATACTCTGTAGTTTTTAGACTATATATATGGATCACTTTTTGGCGTGGCATATTTTGTATTTATTTCGCTCTATGCAAATTTCAACCCCCACTCTAAATAAAGGGGGGTAGGGCAAAAACGCAACGCGTGCCAGGTACATTCTTTTGTACACAGAATAAACCCAGTTGCACACTCTTGTTAGAGTGATCATCCACTCTTGATATAACTTATCATTTCCAAAACTGAAAGACAAAGTATCACAGAAATAAGAGTAAATTTACTCTGATGGTATCATTTAAGGTGCCCCCCTTTATAGAAACGGAGAACTTCAATTGATCTAGAAATTGGCTATCCTTGCATTTTTATTAAGGTCGAAGTTCAGCGCTTAAGCAAAAAATTGGGTATAAAGTCGAAATCTGTTTTCCTAAAGAATAAATGGGTACCCTTTGGCGAGATAGAGCTCTGGTTTACAATTTTCCCCCTCAGAAAATTTTTTGATGATAAAATGATCAGGTCTCTACGTTACAATTTGTGCGTTTCATAACATTTGCCAGCCCGACCCTCGGACGAATGAAAATTAGTCCATTTTAAGCACCCACGTTGACAGTTGAATACGTCTGCCAAATGAGCGGATCAAGTATAGTCCCACCGTTAACTCAAAGACCGAAATATTGTTTCATGATACCGTCTGAGAGGGGGAACTTTATATACTTTATCCATTTACGCACCCGTTGAAAGAAATTCGCGAACGAAACAAGCCAAGCCAGATACCGTAAGCATGCGTCTATTTTCAAACTCCTGAAAAAGTTTTCTTTATTGATTCGATCTATTGTTTAAAACTAATATTGCCCGTCCATGTGAACCCCCGTCCAGTTCTGGTTCTCAAGGATGCTAAGGATGGCTCCAAGGACACTTTAGCGACGAATCCTGGAGGATTCATCGGGTGTCCATGAACGTCCTGCCTTAAGCAAAAGAATCTTTGTTAAAAATCGAATACGAGTTGGACAAAATCAGCCGACTGTGTAAAACGCTGTTGTGTTGACGCATCTGAGTGATGCGATATCACGACAATTCGTCGACCGATAACTTGTAATCCGAACTTTTATCGACTCGACAATTCGTCGCTCATCGTTATGCTAATGCATAGGATTAGTATTACCCTTAAAAGATTTCGCTTAGATTAATTGGCCAATGTAGAGAACAGGGTCGGCACAGTATTATAGGCATATTCCTAAGACTAAACCTAAGCCTAAGCCAAAACGTAAAAATGAGCATATGCCTAAGCCTAAGCTTAAGCCTAAATCCTATGTCAAGCAAAAAATTAGTTTAAAGTTTAAGCTTACTCTATTGCAGTCCCACAGAAAAACATCAAAACGTTCCGCCCTTGATCTTTACAAGAGCCGATTAATTAATAGGCCCTAGGATGCTATTGGGCGAACAATTGTCGGGCGACGAATCGTTTTAGATTCGAGTAAGCAATCAAACGTCTACTCATGAAAACCAAAATACTGCGTAAATTTCGGCTTTATCTTAGGCTTATTTTCAGACTTTAGGCTGGCACTGGCGCTCAATGTGGCAACTTGTAAGCAAAAACTCATAACGTTCCCTCTGAAAAGATGATCGCGTAATAATTCTGATATTCCGTCAACAACAACAACAACGTGGGAACTGACTGAAAATTTGCTTGATCCACCCAATCTTTCCAATCATATTGAAGCTGTTTGCTCAATTTTGAGTGAAATATGGCAACTACCGTAAACCCTTCGATTAGTTTTAAAATTCTCATTGTTTATTGGCTATTTAGACTATAAATTGACTTTCGACTCGGGCCCGTAGCTAAGGGGGGTTTGCCAGGGGAGGTCAGCTTCCCCTGGACGAATTTTGACCACCCAGAAGATTTTCAACCTTGCTTGTAAGTCATTGAAAATGTTTAAATGCTCCACATGAAAATTTCATAGCCCCCCTAGCAAGGTGAGCTGGCTACGGGCCTGTCTCCAAAAAGGGATGATGAAGAAACCCATGACCTACTCGTTATCACTAGCGGATCCAGCGGGGGGTGGCCTATGTCTTCCCGCAGGAATCCTTTGTGATAAAATGCTAAGGTCCTTCCAACTCCTACCTTACAATTTTCCCCCTCAGAATGTTTTGTAATAAAATACAAATTTTAGCCTAAGAAATTGTTTTGTGATAAAACCTTGCACAACTCCTACCTTACAATTTTCCCCCTCAGAATGTTTTGTAATGAAATACAAATTTTAGCCTAAGAAATTGTTTTGTGATAAAACCTTGCACAACTCCTACCTTACAATTTTTCCCCTCAGAATGTTTTGTAATAAAATACAATTTTTAGCCTCAGAAATTGTTTTGTGATAAAACCTTACACAACTCCTACCTTACAATTTTCCCCCTCAGAATGTTTTGTAATGAAATACAAATTTTAGCCTCAGAAATTGTTTTGTGATAAAACCTTGCACAACTCCTACCTTACAATTTTCCCCCTCAGAATGTTTTGTAATAAAATACAATTTTTAGCCTCAGAAATTGTTTTGTGATAAAACCTTACACAACTCCTACCTTACAATTTTCCCCCTCAGAATGTTTTGTAATGAAATACAAATTTTAGCCTAAGAAATTGTTTTGTGATAAAACCTTACACAACTCCTACCTTACAATTTTCCCCCTCAGAATGTTTTGTAATAAAATACAATTTTTAGCCTCAGAAATAGTTTTGTGATAAAACCTTACAATTCTGTGCGTACGAGCAATGTTGCCCGCGTCTGCATGCCTAGCGGGCACATAATTGAAAACAATCCAATTTGACTATGAAGCCAGAAGCCTGTGGGTAGGATTTTCCAAGGACAGTAAAAAAACTATTGCAGTTTATATATTAGCACGGGGGCACGGGGCCTATAAAATTTAAGAAATCTGTATCAGGATGCACAATTATGAAAAGATAATTTATTTTCCACTGGACTCTATGAATAACACGGTCATCTTACTGTTAGAGCTGTCCTGGTTTCTAGTGGGACTGTAAAAGAATAGGCTTACATTTTAGACTACATTTTTGCTTAAGCTTATGCTTATTAAGCTTTCACATTTTTAACGCTTATGCTTAAGGATACGCTCATTCCACAGTTATATACAGCCTTAAAAGTAACATTGGCATACGACACAAACCTAACACATTTCATTATTAAAATTTATATATACATATATATTATATATATATATTATATATATATATATAACTGTAATAGCTGAAAACACACGTGAAAGTTGCGAAAAATAATTTGTGCTCCATTTACTGCCGGATCCAGCCGAAGTTCTCGTGCTTTGCCCACTTCTGCAGGACTCAAACCAGAATTTTTAGCTTTATAATGATTTAACACTAAAATTGCGTTTGGGTTCATACTTCGTTTTCGCTCCAACCAGTCCGTTCAGTTATTAAAGCCGGCAAATTAGAAAATAATTGGCAAACTGAAAACTAAGTCTACGGACCGAATTTTAAATTTGGCCAGCATTTATCACCAGTTGGTGATAGGTCTTCTAACTTTCGAACCAGTGAATGCCGAGGTTCAAAATTTAGCACATTTTTCGCATATGATTTGCTCAACTTGTGTACCAATTTTTTAACAACTGCAACAGTTAGTGAGTTTAAAAACGCAATTACTATTACTGATGATAATTGCTATATGCATTGGAAAATATGAACCTAACGTTATGACTATGCAAGTCGCCGAAACTCTTTACCGCTACCATCATTTATTCGTACAATCTATTCCTGCTCTAAACTATAATTCCCAAAACCCACAGCAGCGGTAAAATGCAATGTGGGTGGTCGCCTACGGTAAAATGCTCAGAGTGCAAGCGAATATAACTAATTGCTACGGAAACAAGCCGCATTTATCACAACAATCCATTTTTTCAAACCTTATCCTGTGCCGAAAATTAATATTTTATACATTTACTATTATTTTGTAGCCCTTGGGCTGTATCTCACATGGTGATTCAATCCAAAAATACCGTACTCAAGTTGATCAGTGTCAACTAAAGAAAATAAGGGTGTAACTTGGATTTCAGTTCAGAAGAGTATAACCTCACGTAAACGTTGTAAGCCTGTGAGACATGCTTGTCTCAGTGCACATGCAATATAATGCAGTGTATTGTATGTATGCTAGCTACAGCATACGGTCGACACCGTATAGTCGACGAAATATGCAGTTGGACAGACGGGCTGCGTGGCACAGTGGTAGAGTGTTCGTTTAAGGATCCGTAGGCTGAGAGTTTGATCCCTGCTCTGGAGGGCCGCTTTTGCAGCTGCTTAGTTGAAAGGTCTGAAGTTCCGGTTTCTACTTAGACTGACAAACGTAATTTGCGAACGAGTTTGACCTCCATAATCGAAAAGGTTCAACATCTAAAAAAACTGCCTTCTTTATGGTCAATCCAAAAAATTTCGTGGGTAAAATATGTCACCATTTATCCGTTGCCACCCTGTATTCGCATCTTTGTTCGCTCATCTGGAAAGTGTCATGTGGTTCTTTCTCAAAAACACATTTTACTCCTACGCCAGGGTTCGATGTGACCTTGAAATTTTGTTATATCCAGTAGTTTTTTTAAGACTTTTTTAAAGAATTAAAAACCCAATACAACATTGTTTTACGATACAATAAACTAAAAAAATACAACGGAAAAATGGTAAAATATCAGGCTATTTAGATACAATCAAGTATCTAATATTGTAACAATATATTTGAGCTGATGCAGTATATGTAGATAGATGTATATCAGGGTGTAACCGGATAACTGTTTCCGTTTTCGTGTAAAATCGGTGTCCGTTTCCGTTATAGAAATAACGGAAATTATGTTATTTTTACGTTCAAAATTATTTCTAAAACAACGTATGTATCTCGCAATTTTTTGTTACAGGTATGCTGCAATTGTTCGAAATGCAATAAGAATTACAAAATTCATTCAAAATTTTAAAAAATATCGATGCATCCGTCATTTTTTGTTTGAAATTTTAAAAACACCGTTGAATTTATCACTCGTAGATTATTATGTTGAAACAAATCTTTTTGAAACTTTTATACTTCAATATCCGTTTCCGTTATTTTGATCACTATCCGTTTCCGTTTCCGTTATTTTTAGTATCCGTTTGCACTCTGATATATAGATTGTAGGAAGTTTCTATTTAATATCAAATTCTTGGTCCTGTTTCTGAATGCAAGTAAAATTTAATAAATACTGTTTACTTTCAAAGATATTAATTAGAAATTAAACAGCCGTAATGAATCGACTAAAATTTCACCTTCATAACATTTCAACTGCGATTATCAACAAAACCCTACCGCCTTTAATATACATATCAAGCAACTAAAATTTGACAAAAATTTAGAGCCCCAGCAGACAACTTTTGGGTTCGCTCAAATGTTATGTTGGGTTGAATACTGTCAGTCTAGGTAGGAACCGGGACATCAGACCTTTCTATTAAGCAGCTGGAAAAGCGGGCTAGAGCGGGGAATGAACTCTTAGCCTATGGATCCTTAAGCGAGCACTCTACCACTGCGCCACGTAGCCCGCCTGTCCAACTACCATTTTCGTCGACTATATTTGTCGACCGTATGCTGTCACCAGCATACATACAGTGCAATGCACTATATTGCATGTGCACATAACGGACAAGTATGTCTCACATGCTTACAAATACGAGACTGATTCCGTTCCTCGATTCAAACTGTCACAGTTTTCATTGGCTACTGTCAAAAAATCCTGAATCAACGCATCAAGTTTGCAAAAATTGTTAAAATTGCACCATTAATTGCCAATTAATGTTGCATTTTGACTGTCATGAAAAACTTTTTTAACATTTTTTGTTGCAGAACAAAATAGCAATTTTTTATCTGCACAAATGATTGCATCTCAACGCCGGATGAGTAATATGAGAAAATGGAAATATGATAAAATACTCTTTTTTTCCCAGAAAGTAAAAATACTTTTTCTCAGAAGATAAACCAACGTGGGTGGCAGGCTTTATCTGCCCAAATATTAACGTCGATTTTGATAAATTAAGCAGTTTTAGGTTACCTATCACAAGATTGGCAAAAAATTTTTACTGGAAAAAACCAGAGGTCGGTAAGTGATTGGGTACGGGTAAGTATTGGCCTCCTAATAGCTCGAGCATAAAAGTTACTTAATACTTTCAAATTCACTACTTCGAAATGTCGTTTGAGAAACATTACTTGCGCTAAGTAAATACTTAAGTCACTGAACGTAATAATCATGATCAGGAACACTGGGTTTATGAAAATGACAAATAATTCATTATTTATATTGGTCTTAAGCTCAAACTGTCCTACACAACTGTTCGCATCGACACTACAAAAATTTGACGCCTTTGTGTTTTGATTTCAATGTTTGCCTCTACTGAATTTAAGCGAAATGACTCAAAAATAAGTATAAAGTTTTTTTAGTTTCTAAAATTTTAATATTTCGATGTTTTAAAATTAAAAAATATGATAAAAACGAAAAAACACTTTTTCAACTCGCGTCGTATTCGCCTACGGTATAAAGGTTTAAGCTGTTTTGTTAGAAAACACACAGTGAGCTTCAGAGAAACAGTTTGCACTGCAATATGTCTATTGAAAATTTGCTGGTGGACCCGCTGAATCCACTTACTACGTTTGAATCTGTTTAGTCTTTCTGGTTATTTCTGAGTATAATAACAGTAAATATTAACTCATTCTGAGCTGATTTAAATCCGGATCAGTTGTTTAATTAACTCAAAATGAGGTGAATCACAACTCGGAACTTTGTTGTCTGGAAGACTGAACTCTCGGGTCATGGCTTTGTGTAGAAAACCGAACTCTGAAGTCAGTGAAAATTAATCAACTCCCTTAAGCACAGAAGAGCGAACCAATGTTTACTGCTATTAACTCAGAAATGAAACCAGAAACGAATAATGCGTTCTCTGAGTTGATTAATCAATTCGTCGGAATTTACAGCGCTCGAGCTGTCGTCAGCTGGTGATAAGTGCTACATACTATTGAAAATACGCAATTTTAGGCACAGACAATTTGCATATACCAGGTTTTGTCCAGTGCTAACTTATGAGCTATAATCAAAAAGTAATTAAGTAAGTAAGTGGTTATAACTGGCATCGTCAGACAGCTCAACAGGTCGGATCAGGCTTGGTCTGCCATCACTCGGCTCCTGCTGATGAGGACAAAGCTTACTGAGACCCGATTGCCAGTTATACGCATACGAAAAGATATTCAAATGTAGAATTGGCAAAACCATAATAAAGACCATGGCAAAAAACCTAAAATGCAAAATCAGTAGCACCAGTGTACCACTGTGTATAGTTTTGAACTCGTCTAAGGGGTATATAATTGGAAAACGCTGAAATATCCGCTTTACTTACTGTTTTAACAGTGGGATAAAGGTAAACATATATGAAATTGAAACATATCAATTTGTTTGTAACTTAAAGATTGTAAAATTATCACTAAATCTTATCAGTTAACAAACATGAGTTTATAAATATGTTTATATACAGATTACAAGCCGGGTCTGCCTCAGTTGCCAGCATTTCATGGATAAATGAACCGCTTACAACCGGGTTCGCCAGTTTCCGGTTCCGGTAGAATTTTTGCCGCTATTCAGTGACAGCTATTCGTTACCCTTTGGGGCAATTGATTTTAAGCTTTTCGTAGATTAGTATTATTATTAAAATTTACATATTCAAAACATTATATTATATACATAATTCTGGATCAGCTTCGATTCCGGTTCCGGCACAATTTGTTGATATCAATTTCCGGTCTTGATTTTTTTAGTTCCGGCTGGAACTTTATAAATGAATGCTTATCGTAAAGCATATACCATAGATCTAATTTGATGTCTCTATGAAACTAATTTCGATTGCGGACGAAAACTATGTTATAAACCATTTGGAGCAGTAAACTAGAATAACTTGTCCGTTTTATGTCCTTTAATCCCGAGCGGACCCAACGAATGGCAGGTGCGGAAACTTCTAAAAGTGGGGGGAGATAAAATAGTGGGCAAAAGCTCGCGAGTGAAGCGAACGAGGAGCCGAACGTCACTTTAGTGCAAAACCTTAATATCAAATGTTGGGTTGATCCCTGTTCGAATTCGTGGTCATGATGGCTTCAACTTTGGATCGGCCATTGAACCCAACATATTCCGTGGAGCAAAAAGACTTTAAAGAGAGACGAACAGTTTTAAGGATTCTTTAAAATTTAGCTTATCTGACATGAAGACAACTCGTAATTGGGTAAAGTTAAGCTATTTTACCCGTTACAGTGATGACTCAGCTTAAACCGTGTGCCATAAACACTTGTTTATTAATCAGTATCTGTATAATTAAAGCTGGAACGCCACATATGCGTATTTTGAATGAATCACCGGCATTTGCATAACGAACGAACCTTGATGCACACTGCGCAATCGTTTAACAATGTTTTTGAATCATTGTGTCGTTTTTGACGATGAAAACACCCGAAAAACAACTCAAAGATAAAGTAGTGCATCCATAGAACTTTTGTGTTTTGTTAAAAAAAATTATAATCATACTAATAATGCGGGAAAATTGCCCAAAATACGTATGTGGCCAGTTTCAGCTTAAATTATACAAATATAATAATTTGGATAACGAATATATAGTTCAGCTGGAAGCAAATATAATAAAGGTATAGAAGAAATTGCTGAACGAACATTTTCTAAGAAACAAGTTTGAGCGTTGCGAACTTTTATTTAAACCACTTTCACTGGTAAACAATAAAAGTTAAATATGACTCCAAATACAAAATTGATTTAATGTTGAAAGCTTTTGAATTGAAGTTTGCACTTTATTTTAAAATATGACGCGACTTATAAGTGTTTGTAAATATTTGAAGCAAAGTTCACACTTTAATTTTCCGTTGAGACTTCAAATTCAAGCGCAAAAAACGACCATGAGTCCAAATATGCTACTAAGTTGAGTGTCAACATATTCTCTCAGAATTTTACTTTCTGGAGTCTTTATTTTCAGTCGAAGCGACTGTTTGCCTGAAATGGTTCGATTTTGAAAATTTGATTTACATATCGAAAATGTTCGAATTACGGTTACATTTGAGTGAATACAGAAATTCGGTGACAGATTATAGTAAAAAATACCGGTTTTGGCATACTGCCAATGGTTTGCGACGCTGACAAGGGTAGCTAAAGAATGCAAAACGTCAACTTAGGTCTGGAAACACCAAAGCGCGTACAACCCTATAGAGCTTTAAGTATAAACTTAAACCTGAGCCAAAACCGGAATTTTAAACATCCGTGTTTAGAACGTTGTTTTTAGACCAAAATTGGCCATATTTTGAAAAAAAACGGTAGTACCAATTAGGCTAAACTTTATCTAAAATTGCGTAAACAGTAAATCAAATGTAAAGCAAGTTTACTAGTTTTCAGTTGGCGTTTACGATTTTGTAACCCCGTGCAACTGACTATTAATGTTTATAAACTTTGAAATACCGAATATGTCAGCTTCAAAAGATAACGCTTGCACTTGCGCTCATTATATATACCCAGTGAAACTGTAATAGATTGCGGGATATGTTTATATATCTGTGTATATATTATTTTATATATACGGGATCACTAAAAGCAAACAGTGCAAAACTTACTGGGGCCTTCTGGAGGGTAAACACTCTCACAGCTTCCCAAAGATTCACTCAGCGTTTAAGGAACTGCAAAATTATATAAGCTTATCATTAGCCTTTAACATTTAGGTTTTCGAATATCAGTAATGGTGGTCAATTTCGCCTAATATGACTGGCATTTTTAAAGTCAACCAGAAAAATATTAAAAATCTTTCAATTTTTTTTCAATCATAAGGGTCGATTTGTAAGATATTGTGCTTATAGAAAGGTGACCAGCATTTGGATTCGCCAATATATATATATAAATATATTTTTTTTTATATATATATATATATATATATATATATATATATATATATATAGTACAATTTATACTATTTACATTAGATTTAAAACTAAAACGACTTATCCCTGGCGACTACTAGAAGCTTGCTTAGAAATATAGGTATTTAAGCGTTGAACTGTATATGTTTGCATAACGAATTATGCATTGAAAAATATTATTTTTGCGTCAACAAACAAGATATAGGGCTTTTAGGAAAACAATTTGTGTTAGAATGCCTTAGGGGGTGTAGCTATTAGGTAGTCCCCCACGTCGCAAAATCTTTAAATCACACTTGAAGTTTATCTACGGGCGTGAACAGTACACAAGTTGGGGGGTCATACAGAGTTGGACCGGTATTGAAAATCTGATCTGACGTTGGCGTTCAGTTGTAGGAACTAGGCCGACTGTGACCATTTGTTTCTTTTTATTGATTGGTCCAAACTCTAAACAGGCACACCGAGCATTTTTCTGATTGGCTAAAAGGCCAGCCTACCAATGACGTCATACAATTTAGTGTTTGTCGGTCCAAAGCTGACGAAGACCGCAGTAGGATACGTGTTCTTTGAAAACTTTTCTAATTTTTCGATGGGTATTTGTGATTTGAGCAGGTATGCGTTCGCCAATGAAAGCCAGTTTATTGGTAGTTTTTCAACTTTGTTTTGCGATAAAAATACAACAATATTTTTAGCAAAATTATAACAATTCAAATTAGCTTTGAAACAAAAAAATGCAGACCGAATACACTGCCAGATATCTAATGGCTATTGTGAATATAGGCAGGCGTTTTCAGTTTGCTGGTGAAACGTCTTAGTCGCCATGTGAGGATATTAAAGAATTAAATTAGCTTCGTGTGTCTGGAACGTAAATCCCAGCACCAAACAGTGGGATGGTGGGGGTCGTAAAAGTCTACGCACTCCAGAGTCCTTGAGAGTCTGCTTAGTCCGAGTTTATTAAGATTGATTATAACCGATATCAAAACCCCACCATTAAACGTATACACAAATAATAACAGATCTTCAAGCAAATTAATATTGACTTTATAAATTCGCTTTTAGGGTTAACAATACTGCTTTTGGGGAAACATTTAAACGATCGGACAGTAAATATTGCAATTACAGAACAGCTGTCCGTCTGAAAAGAGGTGACAATTGAAATTTTGACTGAATTCGTTTCGCTCGAGCAGGGGATTGAAATATACCAGAAGAACGCTAGAGCGATAAATTGGAT
>JASANG010001787.1:0-107678 GCA_030248215.1 Enoplolaimus lenunculus
ATTTGTTCGAATGAAACCTGTAAACATACTGTTAATTTCAGGAGAATGCACATTTTCTACATTAACCACGAGCACCCCCTGTCGCCTTATCGCAGGTTTGATGTGCCTGTCAAATTTGTGGATCGCACTATGCCGTCGATCGAGGCCACGCGGTGGTATGTGATGCTGCGTCAGTCCGGGGAGTTCGACTTGGCGTCTCGCCTTCGCCAACACCGTCGTCTCGCAAATCATCCCCAAGAGATTGAGACGTGGGTTCGCCGCAACAACGCCCGCTGCGATCCCGAGTGGGTATTCCGCTCGCAAACGGTGCTGGAGGATATCCTCATCGAGTTAGTGCGTCCTCATCGATCGTCGAACGTCTTTCGGGACGCGTTCGTGTCGCTTGTCCGGACGTTTCCGAACCCGACGAAGTTGCGATTCGTGCTGTGTTCGGCTACCAACGAGCTGATTTGGTCGTCGGGTCATCGCCAGGCGAACTACGACATCGTCGGGGAGCCGCAATTTCCAGGATTCAACGAATACGGCATGTGCCTCACGCAATTGATCGGCCGGTATCTGTCGGGCAACTGGGAGCCGAAGCTGGCCACTGGCGCTGCTTATCTCGATCGCACCCTGGGAACAGGTCATCGATACAAAAAGACGGTGTTACTCCTGTCTGATAGTCAGGCCAGACAGGTCCAGGGCATCACCGGTGGCAACGTCTTCGCGGTATCGGGGGGCCGGTTTGACGACATGATGGAGGTGGTGCGTCAATTTCGCATCAATATCCTGGACTACCATATCGTGGTGATCAATTGTGGCATCAACGACGCCCAGCGGAGCTTCGCAAGGCAGCGCGAGTCGTGGGAGGCGATGGAGCGTTTCCTTCGTAGTCAGCCGATGGGTCCACACATCCTGATTTCTGGGCCCATACCTCATCCCGACGTCCCGGATGTTGCTGGGTATTCCAGCTGGGTCGAACGCCGCTTGTCTGGATCGACGATTAACTTCCTGAATTGGTCAACGATGGCTAGGTGCCCGTTTGCCCCGGCGCCAGGATCCGTCAATCCGCAGTTGCTGGATGACGACCTCTTCCACATCAATCACCGCGGATTTAGATTGCTGTATCAACAGTGGGCTGCGATTTTGCCCGACATGCGGATGGTGTCCTACTCGCTGACGACGGAGAATCTCGGGTATCGCAGGGATGCCGATGGACTCTTCGTACGATAGGGTAACTTTGTCGTTATCCGGAATGGGTATTCCATTCCCGGATGTTGTTTCTGACGTTTAAAAATTTCGAAATTTGTTGTTCTGAAGGAGAACATTTTTTCTCGGGAGTGTCGTTTCACGAACACGACGAGCGGATTCAGCTTAAGAAAAAAAGTTCTGGTAGAGAAAATTGAACCGTGAAAAAAATGGTTATAGTTAATGATTACAATTTGTTTGTTTTGAAAAAAAAGTTTAGTTTACTATCAGCCGAAACATTGTATTTTTGGCGTGAATATAACCCAATAGCATCCAGTTCACCCGAATTTGTACAGCTTATTACCGTTTCCAAAACCAATTTACGTTTTTCATTTCGTCTCAGATATTATTTTAACGGTAAGATTCGAACCCAAGACTACCCGTTGGAAAACGTTTACCATCATCACTCAGCTGTACGAGCTTTATGCTTGAGAGAGCCAAACCAGAACCATCACGTCTTGTGGCGATTTTGTACTGCACATACGCGGAATAATTGTTAAGCACTAATAGTTGTGTTTTAAAATCAATATTGTTGCCCGTGTGAATATTGCTTTCAAACCGTCTGGTTTGGAAGTGAAATTGTAACCAAATCAAAACCAGAAAATACACATAAAAATACCGATTATACGGGCGACTTCAGTACGTATAACTCATCTTTGTGCTTGTATTCTCAAATGTATACAGCACCTATCACGACTTGAAGATAAACCCAGCAACCTTAGAATTTGTAAACGGTGGAAATTTAGTAATCATTTGGCGCTTGATCCACCCTGTGTCACAGTGAAGAATTTCAAATACTCCGCTGAGGCAGGGCGATTGTTTACTGACGTATTTCTAAACTGACCATAGGTGCTACACACAGATTAAAAGTACGCCGTCTTTCTACTACGAGACTGAGTTAAAACTTTGTTCACAGTTTGAAATTACTTTCATAAGCGGCGTATATTTCTCATCTGTGACCAAAAAAAATTCTTTTTTCAACTACACCACAACAAACCAGACAGTATATAGTAAATCTGTGCGAAAATGTCATCCCGTCTACTGGTTCAAGCTTTAAAGCTACGAGTGGAGTAGGTCCGGCTGCTATAACCTAAGGAGACAAACACTTTTTTAAGTTTTGGTTTTACGGGTATTGGGTATTGTCAAGAGTCCATGATGACTGTGAACAAGAGTGTGCAACGTACCGGTTTAAGAATGGAAAACTCTGAATTTTATAGATAAAATAACCCTTAAGTCGTTTGGCTAGCGATCCGTCAGCATATTTTAAATTCAAGCAAAATGTAGCTTAATTAATGCAAAATTTTACGAATGATTAAATTACCAAACGACGAGTAGCCTATGACGGTGACAATATTTAGTTGAAACGACAAAATCGTTAATATTAGGAATAGAAACAGCAGCCTATTAACACCCGTGAACAAAATATCTTAGGGGTTGCAGCACCCAGGCTTCCGTCTCTGGGTCGTAAAAACAAATGAATCGCGTAAAAAATCTATTTCGAAATACTGGTACCATTTATAGGTTCTATTCTATCGAAAATGCTTTCAATGCCTAAGTGACCAATTTCAACAGGGGCGCAGCACCCAAACCTTCCTGGTTCGTAAACTTACGTATAAACAAACACAACAGACAGCCGCTATAGTTTCTGGTGTCTAATTAGCATAGAAACTGTAAAAAAACTATACCGCTTCCTTTGTTAGAAACTCTATTATATACTAAACAAAGCAACAATTAATTATTTATATTTCTTAGACAGAAATATATCGATTTTAGTTAGAATGTTGAGTTTCGTATTCGTCTAAAAATATCTTAGTCTAAAAATTATTGAAACCAGAACCAGCCGAACCTAAAAACATTATATATTTTTAGCGACTTCTAAACCTAAGCCTAGAATATGCTGTTTTAGTATTTTGGTACAAACTAAACACATATATGCAACATAAAATTATACAGTTGCACAGTGGCAGCCAGTACGAGTTTGGTTTTCATTTTTGCACATGTTTTTGTATAATTTCGCAAATTTTGGCTCATGTAAAAATCAATGGCGGAACGTTTTTCTGTGGAACTAAAAAAGAGTAAGTTTAAACTTTTTAGACAATTTTTGTTAGGCTTAGGCTTAGGCTTAGAAATATGCTCATTCTTAAGCTTAGGTTTAGGCTTAGGCTTAGGCTTAGGCTTAGGAATAGGTATGCTTATAATACTGTTCGGCCCCTGTTCTTTACATTGGCCCAAATTTCGTAACGAAAACCAAGGCTTCTGGAGCCCATTTCGGAGAAAGTCAATTTGACTCACCATTTTTACAATGATCCGAAAGGGTTCCGCCACCTGGAAGAATTTTAACACCCTAAAAAATTTCAAACTTTCTTCTATTGAGTTATCAAAAACCTGCTATGCCCATCCTGCAAAATTTTTAACCACCCTTAGCAAGGTGGTCTGGCTCTGGGTCTGTCAGGCACACAAGAAAAATTGTGGTACGGCAGGGTTAATTAGTGGCAATTTAAAAATTTGTCACTGGTTAACCCCAATGTTACGCCTTTTCGGTGGCAATGTGTGAAAGGTTGACTACTGTTCGCACTCCGTCGCACCACAATTTTCATTAGCACTTTTAGCATTTTAAGTAAGTAGCAGCTAATGCGAACTATGGTGCCGGTTGTGGAGTAGTGGTTTTAAAACTTTCCGTGTGCAAAAAGCTAAAACAAAGGCTTGGCGGACCCCCCGATCCATTTTTTCTCGAGCGGCACAAATCCAAAACTTCGTATTTGTAATTATCACTAAAATGGCGTTTAGCATTTCGTTTGCATTGTTCGCGAGTTTTAGTTCACTATATATTGCAAGCCCACTCAACAAAACAATCTATATCCATTACAGCGTAGACCGTCTGCTTTAAACTATCATATTTTGCTCAACCAGTTGCAGAAACGAATTTGACTTTGGACCAGATTCGAAATATCCCATCAATTTAAATTTTTTCCGACAAATGTTTCAAATACCGGATCAATATCTTCACTTTCGTTGTTGGTATCAAATCCTAACGTCCTTTGAACACCGTCGAGCCGACTATCCACAACACAGTGATTACCGTCATATCTACCAGAAGTGAACCCTAAGCCAGTATCAGAAGCATTCATCACAAATCTCTCATCACTGGGACCATCTTGGACTCTTTGCCGCCACAACTGCCTGGCACCAAACCCGACACAGCGAACCAACAAAATCTCAATCATAAACCGAACCGCAGCTATCACCGCACCACTGAATAATCCAACGAGCAGTTCATCGTAATCTGTAGCTTTGAAAGCCTCAACGCGATTTTCAGTTGATTTTCGACTCAAATGCACGGTACACGAGCGTAGATTCTGCCCGGTTGGCCCCATGGACATCCGGCGGGTATTATAGGCCGGGGCATACAGTCCAGCTTCACTTACACCAAGTATGCCTAAGCTAATTGCGTTTCGAAGCTTCCACGCAAGCTGTGGCCGGTAAAACGAAACTGTATAAAACACTTCGGCGTCTTCAACTAACACTGAGCTAAGTTTACGGTATCGCAACGAGTAGTGATCAAAATCTGGCGTATCGGTAAGCATGGCGTAACTCGGATTAGCGGATATGCGGCGAAATGCATCTGGAATGCTTCGTACGCGTACCAGCGGACCAATAGTGCCTGCAGGTACTGTTGTTACGTTGAGCATTTCTCGTATTGTCACGTATTTTGAAACGTCCCTGGTGCACTGAAACTTAGTTGGTGCAATTTGTACACAAGTAGCCAATATGACGTCATGTAGCAGTGGCGGATTCAGAAATTTCTTATCAGAGAGGGCACGCGACGAAGTATAGTGGTACAGCTAGCGAGTGAAGCAGGCGAAAAGCCATATAAAAACTTTAGCATCAAATCTTAGCGCAAAATTTTGGTTTTGATTCCTGTTATATATAAGGTAACTAGGATCACATAGCTAGTTGATATAATTTATAAGCAACTACAGGAGTGCAAACCAGGATTTCATTTTGGAAAGAATAACCGCATGTTCATGTTTTTTGCGAGTGAGCGTAGCGAGGGAGAAAAATGGTTTAATTTAGCACGCTTATTTTACAGCCTGGAACTGTTCCTTTTCGACTGTTCGAAATTTTCGGTGGGATATATCGTCCTGTACTCCGCATGTATACGTACGCCAGTGAGTTGATTTTAACTCAGAATGAGGTGAGTCGCTCAGTCTGTGTTATGACTATTAGAACTCACAATAATGAGTTGATTTAACTTATTTGGATTTAATTAATCAATTCTTCCGGAGTCAACTCAACTCACAGCGAGAATCAAGTCAACTCAGTGTGAGTTAAAGTTTACTGTTATGAACTCAGAAATATTAAATAATTTTCCGTCTGGGTTGATTAATTAACTCATTGCAATTTACAGTGAAGCAATGTTTCAATAATGATCTAATGCGATAAAACTTTGTCGACTACCGGCGCAAATGTAGAAACCTGACCACAAAACCTAAGACTACTCGTTAACCTAAACATAGGCCAAATTCTAAACGTAATGTTTAAGCTCGACAGTCTGTAAACCAATTTTCATTCTTACAACAATTAGACTGGAATAATTTGCCCCCGCACACGAACGATATATTATAATTTTTCCACTGGTTAAGTTTTTTCCAACACTGAACACGGTAGTATTCTTCGCTCTGTTGACTTCCCCTTTTTTACTGTCAGAATTTTTCAGCAATTTTACAACAATTTACATTTCAAGATACAAGTAGAAATGCTTTTATCTTCAAAGCCATCGGGCACTGATATGTTAAATTTTTCGTATTAGACGATCGGTTTTAACGAGTTATTGTCAAATAAACTGATTTGGCGCGCTGCCAACAATTTGGGTCGGCGCTAAATCAGTTATTTGACCACAATTCGTTAATCAATCGTCTGATTGCGAAACACCGTTGGACTCATCTCTGCAAGCTGCATCAAATGGTATATAATTTGTGCAACTTTTGACCAAAAATTTTTTATGTGGAACCTTAAAAGTCGAATTTTTTAAAAATTCAAATTTGGGTGTGAAATGATCAGGGCAAAGCATGAGAAGCTTAAATATGCAAAAATTTTCAAAATCCAACCGGTAAACGCGGGCTGGGGGGAGATTACCGAAAAGACCCGGAAGAATTAAATAGAAGAAAATCTAAACCGTGACACCGGCACTTACTATTTTTCGGTGCAAAGACACTCTGGCACTCTGACGAGATTGACTGTCTGTCCCAGAAGAACACTGCAAACTTGTGTCAGTATCAATCAAAAATTGCATTGAATCAATATAATATGACCACGCATACTCTTCTAAAAGTGCAATTTTACCGCTTTGAAGTGCACCAATTGCTTCACGTAGAGTTGCGAACGGACATCGAAAGCTTACAATTCTTGATGATAATATAGAATTGGCAAAAACAATTTGTGATACTAACAAAACTGCCGATAAACCTATCGATATAGTATTACGGTAGCTGAGGCGTTGATTCGGAGCACTTCCTGCGGTACTATCCAAACTTGTTGATACCCTGCGAACGAATAAGGCACGTCCGGCTCCGATCCATGCAATTATAAGCCATACCATTGGATGAAATACAGACCACCACTGAAGACTAGACGCTGCTTTATAAGCATGATCGCTAAATACAAACACTACACGGCTATATTGAATTACAGGCGACAAAGCTCGAAACGTTTCCACCCGTGAGGGAAGTGGAACCATATCCGGAAACGTTATATCGACCTCACCGCGGCTTAAATGGCCCAGAATTCCGTTCCAAGTTCCAGTTCGCGATTGATAGTTTCCGCCGCCACCGGAATTGTTCAAGCGAACGAACCGGAACGGTATTCCGGCGATTTGAAGGGCAAACTGAGTCGCTTCTGTGATGGGAGGTGAGCCTTGACAGTAGGGATTATCGTAGCATGACGGTTTAATATCGCCCGGAATCCCAGTAATTCGAATCATAGTTTTGAAGCAACAAAATGTGAATACAGTTAGTAAGAATAGTTAATTTTATAAAACTTAAATTGATATATCCAAAGATATTTGTCAAATTTTGAAGCGAAAAGCAACCGTTTCTGTGCATACGTCTGGTTCATGCCCCCGGTCAGCAAAGCCGTAACTTGCCTAGCTTGTTTGAAAGAACCCGAAAAATTGCTGGGTTGTGGAACGCGAAGAGTTCTGCGAGAAATCTATATTATTAAAGCTGGAATGCCCCACATGCATATTTTGCGCAGCGTTTCAGCTGTTTTAACGGTTGTTTTATATAAACAAGAAACAGCATATATATGCAAATTAAAACACATTCTTAAAAAGTTTGGCCAATATTTTAAGATTGCAAATTTGCAACCACGTTGACTCTTATCTATAATTATCTGAACGTCGAAACTTTTTCAGTGTGGCAACGCTTTTCTATCAGAAACCTATTCAAACGATTGATAACTGCAAACGCATCAACGTATAAACGGATAGTAAAAATAATACAAAACCATACAAATTCACAAGACTGGCATTGCTAGCAGATATGTTAAAATAGACTACTAAACCTAAACACATATGTTTCTTTTATTTACACCGATTTTCAGCTAATTGTGTCCTATTTGCTTAATCAAAATACTAAGCTATCGCAGCTTCATACAAACGAGTATAAAGCAAAACAGTTCGAACACCGCTAACCAGAGACAGTAAGGGTGGGAATGGATGGTTTTGTATCCCCCCGCGCCTTCTTGAGGAACAAAACTGGCACTTTTACAAGGTTTAAAGTGGCTTTCTTGATCTTAGAGGTCAAAAAAATTTTCTCGCTCGCTATATCTCGCTCACATAAAACGTTTAGAAAAACAAGGCTACATCCTGTTGAAATAAAATCGCGGTAATACCGCTAACCACTAGGGAAACTACTATTGTTGCAAGGCATACGTGAACTAATTCATCGGAATTTAAACCTGATATGCAAACAACATAACAAATGCAGCTGCCCTTGCGCTAAGGTCTTAAATTTCCTAGTATATAACTACACTGGGTACCCTTTGAGTAAAACCAACAGCTAAACCCTTGTATTTAATACATACTCGGGGGAGGTAGAGCCGGCGTTGGGATAGCCGGGAGCCCCCTAACAGGTCCCGAGAGGTTGTGGAATTTTAAAAAACAGGGGCTCAAGCCCGTAGTCCAAAGGGGGGAGTCCAGAGAATCTCAGCCGCCGTTGAAAAATTTAGCCTTCTAAAAAGTTTCGACTCTTCTTCTCAGTCCTGTGAATTTGTCGCAGGCGGGTAGAAAAATGTTGTGCCTCCCTAATAGCATAGTTAGCTGGTGGCTACAGACTATGTGGCTGAAGATACAGAAAAAATTCTATATCGTTGTACAAGTTGGAGCGGGATTGCTTAAATTTTAGCGATTAAGACAATTTTTTACCTTTCGTCTCAATTCGCACAGGTTTCGAAATTTTCAAATTTTAGCATCATTTAGACTTGAGCTCAAATTTAGGCTAAAACTGTTAGGCTTGCTGAATAAGTGTACAAGTGTTGCGGTTAAATATGCGTTGGGTTTATATCGTTAAACTTAAGCAACGAGACGACAAAGAGATATAGAATGTCCTGTATATGTATAGAGTATTTAAAAAAACCCTAACACACTCGAGCCCGCAGCCAGAACGGTGCCAGGTATGATCAGCATCCCTCAGGAAAACTTTTGGCCCAAATAAAAATTTTCGAACCTTGCTATAAGTCATGGAAAACCATTGCATGTTCCTCCTGAAAGTTATTTTAGCCCCAATATAAAGGTAGCCTGGGAACGGGCCTGAACATTTTTCGTGTATTATTTCAATATCCGATACCGATATACATTAATTGCAAAAGGAAGAATTAGCATTAGCTGAAGTGTCATGTTTTCATACGTCTAAAAAGCAGTTCTATTTTCCCAAGAAACGAAAACACTTCTAAAATATTTTCTCGTACGGCTTTCGCTGAAAGATGTTTTAAGCTCTTGGGCTCATATACACGTTTTCCCATAGCTTTCTACCCTTAGGTTTAAGAAAAGGCTTACCTCGGCTAAACTTGATTAAGCTTTGTGTTTACAGTCAAATTGATTGTTGAACGAGACGATTTGCTAATAATTGTCTGTATCGAAGTTCAGTTAAACATGCTTGCAACCATAACTCATTTATTCGTAAATTATTATATAAATTAATCCAACGAACACCATAAACTAATAGCAGAAATATCACACTTAAAAGAATTAATCCAATGCAGTTGATTGTTCTATAACCCTTTCTAGTATAGAATATACTATGAGCAAACAAGCGCAAACTGTGTATTAAGGCCCAATTCGCTATTCAATTTTCCACTGCCGTATTCTAAAAAACCCGTAGTGGGAAATTGAAATCTAAATGCTTGATCCATTTCCCTCAATTTACGACACGCGCAATTTTGAGTTTCCCAATTTCCAACTACTATGATTTTTAAAACCCGTAGTTGGAAATTGGCGTTACAAATTTCCACATAGCGGGCACACGATAAAGTGGATGATGCATAATACGCGTATTGTGAGACGTCTAAAATTCTACAGAAAGCAAGACTCCCATCGTGCTTGAGACCGTCAAACTCGAAAGTCTGACATTAGATTTCACATGCAGATGAAACGTACAATATTCATGTGCGGACAAGTGTTAAGGTTTAGAATTGTCTTGTTTTCGCGGTGGTACCACGCGGATCAACGGAATTTTAAATTTCGTTAACGGCAATCGGCCAGATCCAGTTCGAGTTAGCTTTGTCCACGAAAAGCTTCTATCCAGGTTCCTGCCATTACCGCTTTCGCCAGTAACGTCATCACCGCCAAAATTGCTCTTAGCCAGCTCATTGGCTTGTTTTGCGTAGCGATCAGGAGATAAATATTGATTTTTAGTTTTTCCAAGGGTTGGAATGGTTTCAAAATCGTGGCTACTGCATTCGTCTTGAGATTCACTATCTTCTACCTCAACAATCCGGTAAATCGATGACGTATCACTAATGGTGTCAGCTGTGCTTGCGCTGCTACGTTTCCGTTCGGCATACGTTCTCGGGTCTGAATCCAAGCTTGAGGCTTGATTCTTTCTCCACGCGGCCTCTATCGAGTCTGTGGCTTCCTGTCCATGATGAGAAAGCCGTCTATAGAATCCAATTGGACTATCCGCCAGCGCCACAATTGAATGTCTCCAATCAAGAGTTGGCAACGATAAATTGATCATACTTTGACGTCTTGGTGCCTTACTTCCCAACCGGAACTCTACTCCTTCATCTCGAGAGCTGGATGCTCCACTTCCGGTGCTTGATTTTCGTTTGCGGAGGCCCCCGGTGAGAAATGCGAGCCGTCGGCGTTGTTTAGCTTCATCTGCATCGATGACGTGTGGTATCAGCTTGACGGAAATATCGCGAACAGCACGAAATTGACCACAATTGTTCAGATGTTCATTTTCAAGATGAAAAATGTTCCAAATAAAACGGCGAACGAGTTCAACGAAGGCAAAACTGGTTGTGGCGATGTCTATGCGTGGGTCGGCGGAATTCCAATGGTCCAGCGATAGCGAAAGATTCACCGCCCACGCGATTCGGAAGACTAAATTGGATATTATTGAGGCAAAATAGTACCTGCAAAAAATATAGTTTAGCATTTGCAGATGCGTGTAGCTTTAGTGATACGAGGCGACAATTTGAAGCGAACTTATGAGAAGAGGCCAGAAAAATTTCTTGGTGACCACCTACCGCCAGGGGGTCAGCGGTTTGAATACTAGGTTGAAATTAGATCGCAGATAAAATTAAAAATATGGCCATAATATTCTGAGGAGAGTCGCGTTTACCCGTGGGACAGCAATGTGCTTGGAGTGTAACAGCACACTTTTGCACATATATTTTTGCTGGACCGGTCGGAACAGTTTCGAGTTTATTAGGCTTTGGTTGAAATTTAGGATTTAGGCTAGACATAGGATTAACCTTTAAGCTTCTGCTTACGCTTAGGCTCTGGCTTAAGCTTAGGCTTAGGTTTCAGGCAGACATATAGTTAAGCGCCTAGAACTACTCAGAAAGTAAGTTGAACCTATGTCGTAGGCTTTGGGACTAGTATAGGTCTAGGTTTAAAACTGTCCTGACCAACAACGCGAAAACATAAGCTCGAAGGTGCCGCGGTCAAGCCAGCAAAAACATAAGTTACAAGTGGTCTCGACCAACCCAACGAAAGCATAGGCTCGAAGCAGTCCCGTCTGTTCGCCCGTTCCACCAAAACATAGGCTCGTAACCGTCGAGCCATTTGAGCAAAAAGATATGGATGAAAGAGTGTTTACCGTTGCACTCCGAGTGGCAGAAAATATTCGTGTGAAAACGGTTTGAACATATGACACGAATCCTAAACTCCAGATGACCCTCGCAATATATTTCAAAAATTAATTTATTTCAAGAAATGTATATGCTAGTTTCAAAAATTTGATGGCACAAAGAGTTCACCCGACAACTCACTGAGCGTAAGCCTAAGCTTAATCCTAATTCTAAGCCTAAGCCCAATGTTGACGATTACGCGTTGTCGACTGACAACCTATTGCAGGACCGTAGCCAGCTCACCTTGCTGAGGGCGGGGGGGGGGGGGGGGCTAACAAATTTTCAGCACGGGTATACAAGGGTTTCTGTTAACTTACAAGCAAGGTTGAAAATTTTCTAGAGGGGCCAAAACTACTCCAGGAGGCTCAACCCCCTTCCCTCGGCTACTCCTTGGCTACGGGCCCGATCCGTCGTGATATATACTATCATCGACAAAACACAAACAAGGTTGAAAAATTTCTAGAGGGGCCAAAACTTTTCCAGGGAGACTGAGACCTGCCGGTTCCACCTTGGCTGAGGGCCCGGTCCGTCGTGATACTATCACCAACAAAACTAATTATGTACATACCATTTGACCTCATACACCAGCTCTTTCCGCAACAACCGTATTTTCAGTGGCGTCTTCGGTGCGTCAGATTTTGGCGATCGTTCATGCCATGGCCCAGCCAGTAACCCCCAATCGCATTTCACATCCCAAACAAACATAAACACCACTGAGATCAGCGAACAAACTATGAATGGATACAGAAATGGATTTTGCCAAATTGATTCTAAATGCTTAGCTGAACGGTGATGCCATGTTAGAAGCGTTGAAAACAGAACCAACGGTAACACTGTGGAATATTTTGCTGAAAAAAAATTAAAAATAATTTGGACCTCAACATACATAACGTTTTCTTTGATTTACCAGGGTTCAAACGGAATTATGATTTTACAGCAAAAATTTCATAATTTTTGGCGTTAATATTCGAGGCCAACTGCATTATACTTGTATATATTGCACACTGGCAGATTCGGGTGAATAAGGAAACGTATCCCCACCTACCGTGCCGACAGTTTTGTACTGCAAACAACAGTTTTTCTGAGGCAAACTATGTTGTGTTCTGTAGACAAATATGTCAAAAATATGACGAGGTTACAACACAAATTTAAACAAATTTACGCATTTCGCACAATTGTTCAATCCTAAACAAACAAAAAAATTTGGGAAAAACGCACTTTAAAATTGTAAACTTTTTGAACGAAAAAGCATCTTCCAACCACCGAAAAATCCCGGATCCACCCCTGGTATTGCACTTTTTCCAACTGCTTTACCTGCATTTGCCAAGTGCGTTTTGCGATGAGAACAATTTCGCAAACGTTTTAAACATTGCATAATACGAATCACAGTTGGCACTAGCAATACGAACGGTCTGATTCCTAAAACAACAGCAAGAATTAATCAATAAAATAAATTCGATTTAAAAATAAAGACGTAAAAAATATTTCAAATTCCAAATCAAAAGTGTCCCACAAAGTATAGTTGAAGTTTCGCAGAAAACGTATACTTAATGTTATAGTATTTGTACCAACTTTGCGCAATGTGCAAAAGTGTTAGCGAATGCATAAAAATTTGTGTGCAAATTTTTAATTATAGAACAATCTTGTCTATGTGCTATGAAACTATTGTAAACAAAGTACGCTGGAAACTTGCCCAAAATACGTATGTAAGGTGTTTCAGCTCTATTATTGTATGGATGTTACTGTATGTACAATTAGTTGTAAAGATACGATTTAATTACCATAATGCGAGCTCAGACACATATCGTTGACTTCAGCGGAGAATTTAAGTTCAAACGCTTGGGACGTGGAATTAATTAGGTTTGTTTGGAATGTTGACTGTACAGTCGATATAGAATAGAAGCATAGACCGTATTCGAAGTCTAGAATCGGAGTCACTAGCGATGTTAGTTGTTCTGCGATCCAAAAATCTGCAAACGTGACAGGAGATCTATTTGGAAATAGGCACGAAACTATCTGAAACGAACAAAAATTAAACTTGCTTAAGTCGGATCACAAAATGCAACCCTGCGTTGGATTCCTGAGGGGAATCATCTTGACCTTCTGCTAACAACTGATGACCAGGCCGGAGCAGCCACCTCTCATACCCCAAACACAGGTCCCTACCGTAACAAGATTTTAAACAAAAAATTTGAAAAATTTCCCACTCCGGAAGAAGTTAAAAGTACTTTAGGTATATCTTTACTTTTCAGAAATTTCTACACGGACAATTAATAATTACTATCTTTTTCTCCGCATACACCATTAGACATACCCGTCTGAGAAACCAGTATTTAGACGGCTGGTAACACAAATTGATTGGATTAATCGTAATTAAAACGATTGCTAACAACAGTAGCGGAGGCAAAAATTGTTTCGGCAGTTTCAGAATGCTTGAAAATATGTACGCCAACGCGAAACTGAAACAGAACAATTGCCAGTTGAGCGGTTTTTGAACAAAAGTTGAATAAACCAATTATTAGAGTCTACGCTTCACGAGCGGCTCATCCCTGAATGGACAAGGGGTTGGCCAGTAGTGACACGTGCTCCAACGCGGTGATTTTAGCTCAGTGCTACGGTAAAGTGAACAGGTGTCAATTTTGAAAATTTCTGCTTTTTCGACCCTATTATATGTCGTTTTGGCTTGAAAAAAATTTATTATAAACGTTGCATTAAACAGTCTAAAATAACCAAAATTGAGCACTGTAAATTTCAATGAGATGACTCTAATCAACTCATATGGCGCGCTGGTTATTTTTGCGTTAATATCAGTGAACATTAAATCACTCGTATAGTTGAGTTGATTCTCTCAGTCAGAATTGAACTGACTCCGGGTGAATTGATTAATTAACTCTGGTTTGATAGTTTTACTTAAATTGAGTTATTCAATTCGTTCTGAGTTAATATAGACTCACTAGACTTTTACAGTGACTATTTTATGTTTCTAAACCACAGTTTAAAGCATGCTTACGTTGCCCAGATTATAAAATAAATCGCAGCAATTTCCATCATTCCCTGATACGACAAATGACTTCGAGGATCAATGGAAAATATCAGAACGTGATTAACGCCACATTGTTGCCATGCGTACGTATTGACGCTTACCAACCACAAGTACACAACAACGACTAGAATTGCTCGAAATAGGCGAATCGCAGCCTAAAAGTATAACAAAACAATATTGGTTTCAAACGTGTTGCCAGCAGTGTACAAAAAGAGGTCTGTCTCCGGTTCCGGCAGAGAATCGACCTTCAGGTACGGTTCCAGTAGAGGTTTTGCCGGAGGTTCCGGCAATTTTGGTATTGAAATATTTCATAGTTTTTACAAAAATTGCATCGTTCGGTGCGTTTGGATGTAAGTTTCGGTACAATTTTGAAAACAAATTGTAGTAATTTCTATAAAATATAAACCTAAAAAACGACAAGTTTTGACAATTATTTACAGATATTTGCTAAAATGAACAAATTAAACATTGTTTAAACTGCCTAATTTCGTGTCACCAGCGCCTTCACATCCGGCTCCGGTTCAGAGGGATAAGCTGTAATGTTCAAACGAGTTTTCCGGCAAACAGGAGCCGGAAACTAGTTAAAGCTGTTTCACTTGCTTTCCATTTTCCAAATAATAGCTGTAATGCAACTTCCACAATATCATGCATACACCCCGTTACTTTTTGGGGTGACGAACACTGAAGGTATTTGGCTGCAGTATGTCCGTTGCTGAAACTTTTCAGCTTCAGTATGTTAGATAGCGAAGCTCTTAACCTTCGGGGGGTGTGCCACAAAACATTTTTGATGTCAGTGTCCATCAGCCACAGCCAAAAAGTTGTCTGGTGTACACATGATATTGTAGAAGGTGCATAAAACCAACCCACGACGTATCTTGTTTGAGCTCGTCCCATCGAAAATACACCGAAACGACAACAACTCCGAGCAAAATCAACAACGTTCCCAGTGCCCATCCAAGTCGGAATGTGGTCCACGGTGGAGCAGTTGAACTCAATGGAGGAACACGAAGACGTTGCATTGCTCGAGTTCGGTTTCCACCTTCGAGTCGATTTATCACTGCGTCCTCAGTTTCACAAAGTAAAGTTGGAATCTGAAAATTTGTGACAACAAATATATCGGCTACACTGTAAATTTCGATTGCAGATTTTGATTGCGAACGCGTTGAACCACTGAGTCTGCATTAGGTATTCCAGAACTCACAATTCTGAATTGATTGAACTCATTCTGAGTTATGTAAATGAATCAACTTTCCAGGAATTAAATCAGTTCAAAATTATTTAATGGTTACTGTTAGTAGCTCAGCAATAAAGCCAGAAATGACTAATTCGTTCTCTGAGTTTATTATTTAATTGACTGGAATTCAGGGTATAACCAAATTGTGACTAGTTTTTATCAGCCAATTTCTCTCATACGGCACTGATCGGAGTATTAAGTACTACAAGCCTAAAATTGTATTATGAGAAGGGTTTCGATTTACTTGCAGTTAACCGCTGTTTGGTTCCAAAACCGCTGGCTGTATTCCAACTCGTTCCATATGCAAATTATCTGCTCTCAACGCCGAGGTCAGCGCCCTCTGGCTAGCAACGAGGTGTAGTCTAAGCATTGAAACACTTATCGCCATAGTTACCCCCTATCCCGATACCCTGTGTTATATTCAACAACATTCTTAGGGTATCACTTGATTTTTAGTACTTCAATATCGTCCGGCGGTGTCCGATGCTGTGCGGTAACGTAAGCAACGTTACATGAATTCCTACATCGCAGGGCAGAACAATTTTTTATCAAAAAATATCTGGCAATTATTTCTAACCATGGAATTTTGGCAATTATCTTTTTCTGATGTCCACTAAAATCTGGCTTACGCTTGTTTTGACCTAAACCCTGCCATAAAATTTTTTGCACTTTTTTCGGTTTGATTCAGCTTTGTTCTGCTTTTATGATTAGCAGCGGCGTTTGATGTGCATAATCATCGCTTTTGCGTACATCTGTATTCAAATAAAATTCAGCCGAGAACACGTTGTCTTTTCGCCATTGCGCACCGCGTGTGCATTCGAGTAATTTGTCATGCTTTTTCATAATTTTTCGAAATCCAGTAAAGTTGAGTTCTTGAAAGTTCTACAATTGAAATTTGAAAAAATTATATAACAGCATAATGCATCAATCGTCCATAATACAACGTGTACACGAGGTATAAAACAAAAAATACATTTTTAGGCGTTCAATTTTGACTAAAATTCGATCCAGCATGAGAGGCATCGGCCAATGTTACTGTAAGGGGCGTAACAGTAGATTAAGCGTATTCCTAATCCTAAGCCTAAGCCTAAGTGTTGCAAGAATGTGCCTAAGCCTAAGCCTAATCAAAAAAATGTAATCTAGAATCTAAACGTACTCTTTTATAGACCCACCCGAAACCGTGCCCTTTAAAGTAACATGGGCCGCAGCATCAATTCACCAAGGCACGTATGGAATGAGTGCAAAATCATTTTACTCAATACCACAACACCGTTGTGTTTATTGTAAACCTTTCAAAACTGTAAAGATTAACTTTCATCCTACGTTACAGAATGGGCTCGTAATTGTCACGCATAAACTAAGTCTTAGACATGGATATAAACCTAGGCTTAGATCTAAGCTTAAGCCTAAACCTTAGCCTATTTTCAAAATCCAGTGATTATGCGAAAAGAGCTTTTTGTACACGAAATAATATGCAAAACAATTCACAACCAATAAGTAGCAACGTGTATACCAATGGACATAAGAAGAAATATACCTCAAAATTTATAGACAGACTCGACAAACGTACTTTTACTTGCTGTAGAATATTGAACTTAAACATGGTTTAAAAAGTTTCCCGCTAGCTACGCTCTTTAGCGAAAACTTCTATCCGAGGTTTATTCCCAGTGAGGGATCCATGGGGGGCCACCCTGGTCGTGCCCCCCCAACAGCATCTCGACAAAAATTATATATAGCAATTTTACGGCAATAGTTCGTGGTTTGTGCGTAGGTGAAAAATATAAGTTTATTACCTGTGAAATTTTGGGCCCCCCCCATTTCGAAATCCCGGATCCGCCACTGTTTATTCCCTACCGAAATGAAATCCTGGTCACGTATCGCAGTCCATGAGTGACAAATATACCCATGTTATACTTAAAAATTACCTATCCGCCACTGTTTATTCCCTACCGAAATGAAATCCTGGTCACGTATCGCAGTCCATGAGTGACAAATATACCCATGTTATACTTAAAAATTACCTGTAATAGAATTAACTTCAAATAATGTTCGTTGTAAGCTTTCCTTAGATGTTGAACAATTTTGCGTCCGCGTTTAGTTTTCGACCAATAAATGCTCTGATCACTTGACGACGTTTCGTTGTGATGTTGCTCTCTGAGTTCGCGGACGCTTTCTTCTAATCTACAAATATTGAACGTACATCAGTGAAAGTGGTTGCAATATTTAAAAACCATACAAAAATCCAGGGTGTACCAATTTTCCGCGGGACTGTAACAGAGTAAGTTTAATGTTTTTGGCTAATTTTTTGTATAGGCTTTTACGCTTAGGCATAGGCTTCTTCCTCACGCGCAAGCTCAGGGTTAGGATATTAGGCTAAGGAGTATACTTATGCTACAGTTAGAATCCGGTTGTATAACGTGGCCACATTTAAAACCAAAATATTGAACAACAGTGCAACGCACTTGAATAAAATTAGTCTGTCACAAAGTTATAAGTACCTAACGCAGGTTTTGGTTTTCCAGTTTTTCAATTAAATCATTAAAACCCTTGCATACCCCTCCGAAAAACTATTAGCAACCCCCCACCCAGCATGTTGAGCTAGCTAGAGACCGCTACCCTGCTTGTTAATACCAACGTATAATCGAGGTGCCCCACGTGTGAAAAACACAAACAGCGTTACAAATCGTCTTATATATATATTTATATATACATGTTATTCAATTCGTTTGCCCTCAGTTTAGTTTCGGCCAACTTTTTCGCGAAAAATAAATTAATTTTGTTCAACTCGGCTTCGGCAACTCCAAAAAACAGCTTTTCACGTTTTGCAGTCATCCGCCTGCGATCATTTTCGTCGAATATACGCGATAAACTTGCCATTGTATCGTACAGAATTTTCTTAAAATTAAGAAAACAATATTAATTAATTAAAATAAAGAGTTTGTGAACTTTAGTAGAATCAAGAGTGGACGATGAATACTTCAACAAAAGTATGCAACTGACTACATTTTACGTGTGAAACAATGTTGTGGCACGCGTTGCGTTTTTGGCCTACGCGCCCTTATTTAGAGCGGTTAAAACCTGTGCGAACCATAGCATTTTATGTATCCTGCATCAAAAATGATCCACTTATAGTTTAATTTAGGGGCATTACATGTGACAGCGAGCCCCCCTCTGATTAAAGGGGGTCACCCAAAAGCACAACAACCCCAAGAGTGCACACTCTTGTCTCATGCGCTCTTGGTAGAATTAAATCAATCAAAATTAATAAAAAGTCAGCACACCGAAACCAAAAAAGTTTCGGTATCCAGCAAGGGCTTAGCCAACATTTTTAACTCGGAGGTGTAAAGCTCTAAAAAAATTTCGGAAAGGCATTTCTTGTACCTCATACCGAAAACACATCCAAAAACCTACCTAAAAATCTAAACGAGGGTTTGACCCCTAAACTCCCCCGGCAATGTGCTTAATACCCTGTTTACTGCAACCAATAAACAACGAGCTCATGAACTTTTTTACGATGACAGAGATTGAAAAATGTACAGTAGCCAATCGAATGAAGCCTCAATGCTTCAGCGTCCATGACACTGAAGCTGCTGCAAACAAGCTTCATTGTCTATCGCCCAACAACTATCATTCGAAAGTTACCTGGTGTACGCATGTTATTAACTGAAATTGCACTATGGTTTATAAAACTAATGGAGCGAGTGCGGGTGTAAATGAAAAATGTTAAATACTTCTTTACCCAATGATTATTTGGAAAAACTAAATAGAAAACAATGTTATATTTTAAGCAATGTCAACAACTCTAGTTTTAACGAGTTTAATAAGGTCTGTGCTTCCTACATGTTTAGTATAAGCTTGGCCGGGTTGAGTGGCAAATGCACGGTTTGAAAAAACGGGGAATCGAAAAATGGGTGCCGCTGTGCGTTTGATAACGTCCGACGCCGTCCGGCACCGTCCAGCGTCGTCCGTCTGCGACCATCACCGCGCGGCGCAGTGCGGTATTGTGCGCAAATTACTCACGTACGATACCGTATGGTGATCGACTGTGCTGCACGACAGGTACAGCGCCACCGTAATTTTGCAAAACCTCAAGTATGCCAGTGTTTCATGACTTACCTTCATGCGATCATAGTCAATGTATTGGATTCGCCATTCCGGTGTCAAATGAGATGCTAGGTGTTCTGCAAACTTCATATTTTAATTATTATTATTATTATTATTATTATTGTTGTTGTTGTTGTTGTTGTTGTTATTATTATTATTTATTATATTATTAATAATAATAAATGGTGTGAGTTGATAAGTCAATATTCTTTAATGGAAACGTTAGTGAATTTACCGAAAACACCAAGTATGCCCGACCCAGAGATGACCTTAACAAATTTGTGTTAACAACTATGACCGAAAAGTACATAGCTATGCCTACAAACAACTGGTGAAACAAATTTGCTGAATCAACAGAGTGATTCTGAAGAGATTGCAATCCTTTCAGGCCCCTAGCCAGCTCACCTTGCTATTTTGGATAAAATTTTTACAGGAAGGGCATTCAAAGGTTTTAATGACCTACAAGCAAGGTTGAAAATTTTCCAGGGGGGCCAAAATTGTTTCAAGCGAATACTAGCAGAGGTATAAAGAGAATATTTCCCGTCCGAAAGTTTTGGACTGACCGCTAAACCCAGCTTTGACAGACTTAGTACAATCTTATAGATCGTAGACGTCAAAAAACATTGTTATATATGGTTATATCCTTTCGAATTGAAATCCTGGCTACACCCGTGCCTTTCAGTCCCCCGCCCCTGACTGGATATACGCAGTCGAATTCTTATATATTTAAAGTTTCGTATTGAACAAGCATTGTATTTGACTCAGAAATATACTTTTGACTCAAAAATATATACTAAAAGCCGGAAATGTCTGTCTTGTTTTCAATTTTTGCGCTTAATGTTTACCCGGGTGACGAAAATAATCGCAGAACGCTCTGATGTCATACATAACAGCTAACACTTATATGCTTGGCCAATTTAAGAGCAATGATTTTCACCTGGCACCGGTGACGATTGTGGACCCGTACTCTAAAGTAAGGTACAATAAGGACTTAAGGTTCAACTCCTAAAATCTATTTATTCGATAAATTGGTCGGTAAGTTAGCATTTCCATCGCGAAAGAGAAGCCATGGAGGCTCAGCACCCCTGGAACAATTTTAGCTCCATAGAAAATTTTCAACCTTGCTTGTAAGTCATCGAAAACGCTTTTACGACGGTCACAAAAAATGTTTAGCCCTCCCTAGCAAGTTGACCTTGCTACGGGACTAATTTTCGTAGACAACCAACGAAGCAACATATTACGAAGATGCCAAAAACTTAAAATTGTCGCTCGAAAATTTGTCACAATTTATCATTTCAACTATAACTTTTCGTGGAGAAAGGTATCAAAAAATTTCCACGGCAGGGTATGATTCTTATCGGTTGCATCCCCTCATTGAATTTTAAATTATAATTCTCAGCTCAGGTTTTGAGCCTGGTAAAGTGCAAAAGTCAAAACGATATTATGCGCACACCCAGCTTAACCTTTAAATCGAAGACAAAAAATTAGCTCTCTGACCTACACGATACAGTGAACTCTTACCCACAAACGAACAGACTTATGGCAAAAATTGTCGAAGCTAATACACTACTGGATTTGCCTGTTGAAAGCTTAAATCTAATTCTAAGCCTATAGGTGCAACCCTAAGCCTAAATATAAGTCTAACCGTAAGCCTAAGCCTAAGCTGAAACTTATCAATTTCTGCCTTCCCCAGTCCCCCTGTCTTTCCAGACATCTATAATTAATGTGTGCCAACAAAACCATATGTTAACAAACACCGAAGATGCTTGTAAAAGTTAACGTTAAAAAAATATATATTATGTATATATTATATATATATATATATATATATATATAAGCAGCGGTATACAGCCATCAAATGCGGGCGCGACGCAAATGACTGAGTAGGTGATGAATAGAGGTTTTACGGTGCAAACGACATATCCTGAATAAAAATGGCGAATTTTTTCCACTCAGTAAACACAGTCTGTACCGGTGTGCGAAATATTGAACTATTTTAAAATTAAAAAACTTTAATTTAAATTTAAAGTATATTTTCAGTTTACACTCATTTAAAAATGAAAAATATTATCACGTGAATATGATAAATCAGGGCCTCATAAGTGTCGCGACGAGAGATGTCGTTCCCGACCCGCGTACCTTCAATTTGATGAGGGCACGGGTTTCTTTTGGGGGCCAACTGATATGAGCACTACTTGTTATGTGATTGTATATATATTTCCGTCGATCGGTAAATATTTTTCTCGAATATTCTTCACAGCTTGCGTTGCTTCATAAATGTCTCAACGTTTAGTAGGTATGCGCAGTTCCGAACTTCGCTGTGTTTTTAAACAGGTACTCTAACTTTAAGCCTTACAAGTTACACCATAGCAACAATAAATTTAAACTAGTAATTGCAACTTAAAAACTGCTTATTCTAAAAAAATAGTAAGAACAGTGTCGCGAAATTTTTCTGGCTTCAAACGTCATATGGATCGATATCACATCTGAAAACCGGCCGATCCAAAAGGAACCGTCGCGACCAATGTAAAGAACAGAGGCGTAACAGTATTATAAGCGTATTCTTAAGCCTAGTCTAAGCCTAAGCCTATGCATAAGAATGAGCATATTCCTGAGCCTATAAGTCTAGGCCTAAGCCTAAGCCAAGCAAAAAAATTTGTCTAAAACTTTAAGCTTACACTATTCTAGTCCAATAGAAAAACGTTCCGCTCTTGGATCTTTACATGGGCCAACCATGTAATCATTCATCGCCCACGTCCATCTTAGCTAATCTTATCGATTTTGTAATGTCTGACGTGTGTACACTAAAATTTTGCCAGCGGCGCAATTTCAATGTCAACTACAGGTACAAATTTAACGGTGAATCTAGCAGATCTACGAATTGAAACGCATCGCTTGACCCTGAGAATCAGACCTTTTACTAAGCATTGAGATAGAATGAAAGTTGTATGTCTGGTTTGTATCTCTCGCCTCGCTCTCGAGGTTTTTTAACCGGTTATTTTATACCTCCTGGTTTCTTAGGCATAATTTGTGGATACTCCCAAAAATTGCCACGCAAAAACATTAAATTTAAGTTGAGATTGTAAATAAATACGCAAAGTAAATCTGCTCTCTTGCTTGCTTCGCTCGCGAGGTTTATTTCAACTGTCTCTATCTATTTTGTTGACTCTTTGATTTGCTTGTGATGTTACGTTCGGGCTGCGACTCGCTAAACCAAGAGCCGATCAAGGGATATTCCTGAACCGTATTTTCAACGCACTGACACAAAACAAAAATTTTGCATTAAGATTTAGTACTAAAATTGCGTTTGCTTCTCGCTCGCTTCGCACCGCGGATTTTCGTTTTAACACCTATGCCTTTCGAATTCGAGTAGCTGTCGTTACTAAAGTTTAGAAGTAACATCAATAAGCAAGCGTCTATACCTCGTGCATTTCTCCACATCGCGTACACGAGTTAAAGTAAACGACGCATTACGAAAAAATTAAAACAGCAAAATTCGTTTTGCAACAAGCCTCATTCAGGATTTAAACCTATTTTAATAACATTTTTACGTCAGCAAACATTTTGATGGAGGCATCAGGGACCCTAGCGGCGGTCCTGTCGCGGTTTAAGTGTCCATATCCCACAAACTTGTTCAGAACCTGGTACCTGCTTTAGACATCACGTGTGTAAAATAATGTCCAGGGTTTCGCCTGTATCTTTTAAACGATAATGTAAACCTAAACCTAAACCTAAGTCTAAAACCTGCGCCTTTATTTCAAGACGTGTTGTATACATGGATTGTGGATGACTGTGGCTCATACGCAGTTTGCAATCTGGCCTTACCTTTACGACGTCTTTTTGCAGCGAATTTTATTACTCAAAATACAGGAAATAACAAATTTCTGGTTATTTTAATGAGATATTTTGAAGCGAAACTATCAAATTATTGAGTTGGCATAGGAACATTGGAGACCACGAGGCATTTGTATGTAAAGTTAACAAATGTACGATATAAATTTTCGGGCCCATGTAAAAATCAGGGGCGAAACGTTTCTGCGGGAACGCAATAGAGTAAAGCTTCAGACGTAGTTTTTTGCTTGGGCTCAGGCTCAGGCTTAGTCTTAGGTATAAGCTAACTTTTACGCTTTAGCTTAGGCATAGGCTTCGGAATACGCTTGTACTACTGTTACGGACCTGTTCTTTTAATTGGCCAATTTCGTCGCGTAATAACTTTTTTGCGACTGCAAGTTGTGCAACTATTCTTTGAACACTAAAATTAGATCTAGGGTCCATGTCAAATATAGGATGCTTGCCAACTAAACCTAAAACTAAACCTAAGTCTAAGCATGAAGCCTAAATAAGAGCCTTAGCAAAAGACTCTCAGTCTTTAATAAGCGCACTGGACTTCCAGTCTCTCAATGGGGATGTTAAAATACGCTTAAACATGGACACACGATCCAGATAGAGATTGAAATGAAATGCTCAACCCAACAAATATGCAGCCGCTAAAGCCTAAATTTAACCCACAAAAAATCAGTTGTTTAAGTTTATAAACCCTGTCCCGCGTCCAATGACCCGAATAATATAAAAGGCCAATATATACAACAGGGCGGCAACAACAGTATAAGCATATTCCTAAACAAGCCTAACCCTAAGCGTAAGGATGAGCTTACACCTAAGCCTACGCCAAAGCGTAAGCAAAAAAAATTAATCTTAAACTTAAGATTACTCAATAGCAATCCCACAGAACAACTTTGTGCATCTCATACTTAATTGGGCCACAATAAAACGTATCCCACGCCATCTTCTACACATAAAGATGCAAGCAAACTGTTGAACTTTCTATATACTCAAGCAAAATGGACCGTTTTTATGTCTTTGACAACTTGGCCAATGTTACTTTTAGGGGCGTAACAGTAGATTAAGCGTATTCCTAAGCCTAAGCCTAACAAAAATGTGTTCCTAAGCCTAAGTCTAAGTCTAAGCAAAAATATGTAATCTAGAATCTAAACCTACTCTTTTATAGACCCAGCAGAAACGTGGACGCCCCTTAAAGTAACATGGCCCGGCAACCTTATATATAACTCGCCTAAATTGGTATAATATGGATCAATATGGTTCATTGATGGTACAAACCTTTGGTTTGATTTTTGAAAATTTCGTGATTTTAACTGAGTTTACGTTTTATCGTTGAATTTAAATGTGTTGTTTTATTTTCGCAAGAAACTTGACCATCAAATAAACTTAACCCCGCGTCGTCGAAGCAAACATTAATCTTAATCCAAGTTTGTA
The DNA here is from genome assembly GCA_030248215.1 of Enoplolaimus lenunculus. NCBI lineage: Eukaryota > Metazoa > Nematoda > Enoplea > Enoplida > Thoracostomopsidae > Enoplolaimus > Enoplolaimus lenunculus. The sequence continues at coordinate 25,236 of JASANG010001787.1, forward strand.
TGAAGTTGCTTCGGTAATGTTACAATCAAGAGCGTAACAGCCCATCCAAATGCGGGTGTCCACAGTTGAGTGCCCACGCCTTATGTAATGGTGACGGGCACCTCGCGAACGAAATGAGTGAAAAATACAAATCCAATTTAAGCATTTTGTCAAAGTAACAGGCAACAGTATTATTTTTTCACAAAATTTTCGTCGCTATATGGCGAATATTAAAATGCGTCAATTGTGTTGGCAAAAAAATAAAACATTTTTGAAACTTTGGCTCATGTAAAGGGCGCTCAGATTTCTGGTGGGTCTATAAAAGAGTAGATTTAGATTCTAGATTACATTTTTTTGCTTAAGCTTAGGCTTAGGCTGAGGCTTAGGTTTAGGAAAACTTTTTTGCAACGTTTAGGCTTGGGTTTAGGCTTAGGAATACGCTTAATCTACTGTTACGCCCCTTATGGTAACATTGGCCGAAACTTTTATACTTCAATATCTGTTTTCTGTTTCTGTTATTTTGATCACTATCCATTATCCGTTTCCGTTATTTCTACTATACGTTCACATTTTGGTTCCTGGCTGCTGCCTGCGCCAGCGATTACAATTTTAATCAGTAAACGATCATTGAATTATCGTTAAAAATTTGACAATTTATTTGAAGAACCAATCAGTTTTCGTTACCGGCGCCAACCAATCACAATTCCTCGGTGTTTCACGCCATTATATAAACGGTATACGCATAGGCAGGCAGGTGAAAATTTATTACAGAACGTTTCAGGGGCGTATACAAGGAGAGGAATACTTAGATGGGACATATTCACTCAAAACATATCTGGACGGTCAAGAAAACCTTTTAATAGGCTTTAGGATAACTATCTGGATCATACAGGCCAAAAAAATTTTACATGAGATAATGCCCTCCAGGACCGTAATCCTGATTAGGCCCTTGCGTTATACTTTCCCGTATAAAATCCTGCGAACGCCCCGTACAGCTTTTCCAAATTAGAGTCAAACTGATTCTTCGCCGTCTGAAAAATGAGCCAAATTTGTTGAGCTGCCCGTGATCGACATCCGATGATATCGTTGCTTATGTGACCGTTTTTGACCCCCAGCTTCACTCAGCCCTGAAAGTGACCCCTTCCGCCGATGCTTGTCCCCGATACCACCAACAGATCCGGTCAAACTGATCACTGAGCTGCGTTCAAATCGTCTGGTCAAAACACTTACAGGCCGTTGTTTTTCGACATGCCTTCCATCAAACGGGTTCCATTCTAGTGAAGATCCTGAACTTTCAGAATCTGCCGAGTGTGTCGTCCGTCGAAGAGATGGTTTGGTTGCGTCGGATTCGTATAGCTGAGGCACTGGTCGAACGATCTGTCAAATAGAAATCGAAAACTGACATGGCCGGAATTTTCTTCACAGAGACAACAAAAATAAGCGAGCGAGAAGCTAAGCGATTTTTATTGAACGCTATTATCCAAGCTGCGGTTGCCGGAAATCTTGAGGGTATCCACCCGTCCCAAAACCAAGAACAATTTTCTGATCAACACTATTTAACTTATGCTTATGTATGAGAGGGGTGGTGGAGTTTGAAATTTACCTCGAAACCATCAACCAAAAAAATCTATTTGAAGGCATTTTATGTCTAGACAGAAGCAACTTATGTTTTTTGGATTACGTATGGTTGCGTACTGGAAAAATCTTTGTGAGCATGGCCTAGATTTATTCCCAATTCATGATCTAAAATTATTTTTTCGGCATTTCATAATGGAAAGATACGATTAATGATTTCATAGCTAATAGAGCAAAATTTTAGAATATAACTAGATCGTTTCACGTTCTATTATATTCTGGATCACTTTTGCAATTCAAAAATCAGATTACACGTCTGATACTCACCATGCTCGTAGCCAGCAACGCATGTTAATGATAAGAAATGCACCAAAAATGTTCAGGGATGTCAAAATTTTAACCAAGATACAAACTCCATTGAGCCCTTCGAGCTACGAATCCAAACCCAGCGTTTTACCTTTCGCCGTTTATCAACTTGCACGCACTGATCACCAGTTTCCGGCTGCGCTTGTACTTCAATTTCCGCTACATCCCAGTCAAGTTGAGGCCAGCCAGCCTGACTGGTGTCATCTTGTCTCGTCACCACTTCTCCAGCTTGCGTTGACAGGCTTCGATGCATAACTGGACCAGTTTGAGATTCCTTTGATGCATGCCGTCTCTGATATGTCTGACAGTCTCGTTCGACGCCTTTGATGTTGCCGCCACCGGACGTCTGAGCGTCTCGAGTCAATGTCGACGGTCGCCGAGTTTGAGTCGCTGCTCCACGTCTGGTTTCATCATAGTTGAAGTGTGACAGTTCAGTTTGAACGCTTCGATTTGAATAGTTGTCACTGGCGGGGGCTGTTTGTGATGTTGAATGCAATAGCCAACAGTAAGGGACTCCAACTTGAGCAGAGGCAGTTGATAAATCTTCGGAGGATAGAGTTGCTTGAACGACCGAATTGCGATAGTTGCTTGTCGACACTGCGGTTTGGATGCTTCGGCTTCCTGTAAAGTGGCAACAGATATGAGTCGTTGTTCCACGGAGGTCTATTAAGTGATCTAAACCTATCAAAAAATTTTTCTTTCCAAATACATTTTGCTTTAGGGCAATAATACATTTTACGGATATCCAGGACCGGTCCTAAAGCTGCTCAAACCTCAAATTTGGCGAGGGATCGGGCGAAAAGGGGGCTTTTGTTGGGAGACAACCAATATTACAAACTCCTAAAAATCCAAAAATTAACTTTTTTTATAAAGTTTGAGAACAAAGACATGGATTTGGCGTCTCGCTCGCTTTGCTCGCGCAATTTTTTTCAGATGGGCCGCATGTAGAAGAAATCGAACCCATTACAAACTTATGAGCTCGAAGTTTACTTTTCGGAGCCGGTGTGCGTAACCCTATAGTCACGGCCTTGTGGACATGTAATTTTTTGGCAACAGTGACTTGCAATAGTTGCTGAACGATGCAGCGGGAGACAATTCAACTTATTTTAGAGCTTAAAATCTAGAATTTGAACGAAATTCATTTTTAGATTTTTGCCTCATGTGCGGTGGCCTGCCTCATGTGCGGAGGCCTGCCCCATGTGCGGTGGCCTGCCCCATGTGCGGCAGCCTACCACATTTGCGGCGACATGCCACATGTGCGGCGGCCTGCCTCATGTCCGGCGGCCTGCCCCATGTGCGGAGGCCTGCCCCATGTGCGGAGGCCTGCCCCATGTGCGGTGGCCTGCCCCATGTGCGGCAGCCTACCACATTTGCGGCGACATGCCACATGTGCGGCGGCCTGCCTCATGTCCGGCGGCCTGCCCCATGTGCGGAGGCCTGCCCCATGTGCGGTGGCCTGCCCCATGTGCGGCAGCCTACCACATTTGCGGCGACATGCCACATGTGCGGCGGCCTGCCTCATGTCCGGCGGCCTGCCCCATGTGCGGAGGCCTGCCCCATGTGCGGTGGCCTGTCCCATGATAAGTACGGCCAATTCCTCCCCCGTCATGAGGCTCATGTTTCATTTGTGGGTCTAATACCTTTTACAAATATATAACCATTTCTTTCATCGTAGATTTTTAAAATACCCTTCAATCCCGTAACGGTTTCACCTTAATTATGGCCCTAAACGGCGCGTAGCCAGGGTTGTCAATTGCGAGGTGTCTATGCAACCATGAGTTACAATAAAGGTTGAGTTTTGAAGAATTCGCGAGCGAAGTGAACTGACTGCTTGAAACGATTTTAAAATCAATTCCTTACGGTGTGTGTGTGAAAGTATGACGAAAAGCTCGTCAGTAAAGCCTGCGAGAAGCTAAACGTAATTTTAATATGAAATCTTTTTGCAACGGTTGCAAAACGTTTCTTTGATCTGATTGGATAGTTCAGACCCTCCAGAACCCTGCTGCACGTCTGGGGGTATTGCTGTTTTATTGATACAGTGTTGTCACAGTGAAACAGCATGCAGATTTCACAAAATGCCAAAAGAGGTAAAAAGCTGTAGTTGGTCACTTAACATTCCACTGTGGAACATTTATGCGAATATCATATGACATTTTAAAATTACAGCCAATACCGTATGATGGTCTACCGATGGTATAATCTTGGCGTGCTTATAAATGAATTGAATATTACAGTACAGAAACACAGATATGCTGTACAATACCAGATATACGTTGGCAAATTGGTTTCCGACACAAAATCGCCTATAAACTACAGCGTCGTAGTTACAAAGCTCAAATTTCAACTTCTAGTATCATATAATATTCAACAGGACAATTTGGTTATGTTACCTCAAGTATGCAGACAATTAATAATACGTACAAATCATAACGCACACAGCCCCGGTGAACCCCGCATAAGCTAATAATCTTCAGTTTAAAATTATGCTAAAATTTGAAAATTAATAAATTGTAATTTTAGACAAAAGTATACAATAGCCTCTAAACAAACCTGTTCCAACTGCAGTTGTTTGAGCAGTCGCTTCACAATTTTGCAAATAACTAAACGCCGTCTGCGATGATAGACTCTGTGTCGAGCCGTACTGGCTGGACAGCCGCGTTTGAGACGTCGCTTCGCGTAAATTGAACATAGACGCTTGTGTTTGTATTCGACGCGTTTGCGAAACGTCACGTGACGCTCGAGTTTGTGTCGTTGTTTCACGTGACGTGGGTCCGAAATCGGTCTAAACAGTGAACGATTTCAAGCTACTGTAGCGGCCCGACTAAGAGGCGGGACTGATATTTATTTGGCGTCTCGAGAGGGTACCCCATGTAATACGGTTACGGACAGTTATTTGCTTTTAACCCGCACTCAGCCTAAGTTCGTTACTGATATATATCCGGTATTGCAACTCTATCCGGAGAATAAAACGTTTTTGTCGTGCATCAAAAGCTTGAGCGACTATGCAAGGTTATACTTTGGATTGTTGCTTTCAAACCTTACGGACTCCTATTGATTAAGACTCAAAATGGGACCCCCTCTTATTACCCCCTCGGATATGAGTCACTACAGTACTGGCGTTAGCCAGGATTTCATTTCATAAGCAGGCGCGTAGCCAGGATTTCATTGCGAAAGGAGATAACCGCATATCAAGGCTTTTTGCGAGCGAGTATAGCAAGCAAGAAAATTTTTTTACCTCTACAAGTTATTCTACCGACGGTAAAAGTGCTTTTCTTGAGCCTACAACTTTAAGTAATATTTGAGCTTAAACGAGCATTAATTATATTACTTCTGTAGCGTTTGTTTAAATTTATGTCTTTTAAGTAAATGTTTTCATCACTAAAATTTAAACAAATTTTTTATTCAAAGTGGCAATCAGAATCAAGTCAAATGTCTAATAAAGCAACGTCTTCGATATGTTATTAAGCCGTAATTTTATAGATAGTAAACTGAAAATTTTTTCGCTTATATTATTTACCTAAAACTTCCTAAACTACCGGCCAAGATATAGAATCAAAATTATTTATCTCCATTGTATCATTTAACTATTAATAAAATTTCTGTCCAAATTTTGGCCCATGGAAAAATCAGCTGCGAAACGTTTTTCTGCGGGACTCCAATTGAAACAACTTAAGCTTTAGACTAATTTTTTGTGTTGGCTTAGGCTTTGGCGTAGGCTTTAGATATAATCTCTTTCTTACGTGTAGGCTAGGTTTAGGCTTAGGTTTAGCAGTATGCTCACTCTTACGTTCCTGTTCTATAACATTGGTCCAAATTTTTTATAGCTAAACGCCTAAAAAGAATTCGCTTACCTGTACGCCTTCACTAGATTGCTTTGTCCGCGTAGCTTGAATTGCAATAGTTTGCAACTGCGGTTGCGCTGTTGTTCCAAAATCAACAGATTTTGGCCTTGAAATTGGTTGCGTTTGAACTTCGACGTCCGCTGTTTCGACTACCACCGGAGTTGGCGGTTGCGATTGACAAATCAGCAACGAATGTTCACGCGCTGCTCTTTGCTGAAGCGCATGATCTGAAAGTAAAATTCAATAAAGAGTTATTTTTAACGACTTTTAATATCTCCTATACGTAGAATGACATATGAAACACGATACATACATATTTGTGGTCCGTTAATGGGAACCGCTGGTTTTTACCGCACTGGCTTAACAGGTCCATATTCGAAGTTTGCGATAAAAATCAATTGATAAACAACATTTTGCTGTACCATTTAGTCTTAGGTATTAAGAAATACCACACATTGTCTTGAATAATCATTTAACTTACCAAGTGCATGCTCGAGTTTTTCTTCAGCACCAGAACTCTTGTCTTTCGATAGAAAATGTGGCAAACCACTTTTTGGATCGATGTCCGACATAATTGGCGGCAGTTCAATGCCGTGAGCTTTCGCTTCTTCTTCAAACTTTTTCATCATTAGTTGTTTTTTGTCTTTGCTTAAATTCAACTCATAAATAATTGGCTCATGTAAAGATCAAGGACGGAACGTTTTTCTGCAGTACAACAATAGTGTAAGCTAAAGCTTTAGACTAATTCTTGTGCTTAGGCTTAAGTTTAGGTGTAAGCTCATTTTTACTCTTAGGCTTAAGTATATGTTTATACTACTGTTACGGCCAGCGGCGCTGAAAGCAAATTAATAGTAGGGGGGGCGCAATGGACCTAAAATGGTCTAATACTAGAGCTTTATTTTGCCAAAATCGCGTTGTTTTGCGAAAAAACGTTACAGACAAGATGCTCAAGTAAAATGAAGTATCCACAAAAATGAGATTTAGCATCAAAAGGTAGCAAAACTTTTCCCGAAGGATCAAAACGTTTTGAAAGGTGGACCTGCTGGCCCGCCCGTGGAAAGATCAGTGGCAGAACGTTTTCATGTGGGACTGCAATAAAGTAAGCTTAACCTTTAGACTATTAACACCTTCTCACATTGAGTTGCCATTAGGCAACACAACGCAGTGTATATAATGTTAAATAGTATATATCGCACCGTGTTTAACAATTACAACACGTATACATAGTACTAAATCATCACAAGACGTGAGAGCCCCCTCGGGCTCGAGCGTCAAGCTCCTATAGCTGAGTTGTGATGGTATACGCCTCACACTCCAGTCACTGGAGTTCGAATCCTAGCATAAAAGTAGGTCTCAGGGGAAATAGAAAATATTCTTGTGAGCAAGGGTTAAGCTTTAGACTAATTTTTTTACTTATATGTTTAGGCATATGCATATGTGTTAAACATATTCTTATGCTTTAGGCTTTAGGCTTTATACTTAGGGATATGCTTATACTACTGTTACGGCTCTGTTCTATACATTCCTCGACCTTTTCATGCTTCCTTTTAGATGAACACCGGATCATTAAACAAACAATCACTTGGCTAATAAACATTGTCAAATTTTGCTCGTTTCGCTGTTAACAATAAAATGAATATTACAATTAAAATACTGACGAAAACGTTTCCAAAAGCCACCAAAATTATCTAACGCCCCATTCACGCGTGCAAGTTTACCAGCTAGAACTCGCAGCTGCAACTTCCACGAAACACTTGCCGCTGCAAGTATTTTCAAAGGAACATTCCGATATAGCAATTAAACTGCATGTGCAAGAAATTCAAGTGACTTCCAACTGCGTTCGCCGGTACGAATTAAATTCAATAGCATGAATGCGGGTGAATAATTTACAGCTGCAAGAACTTCAAACCCGCTTTGTGACCAAACTTGCACATGCACATGGCACACGTGCAATTTTTTGCTGCAAAAACTTGCACGTGTGAATAAAGCTTAACACGTTAGAGCCACCTGAAACTACTCGACTACGGGCCAAAACATTAATCAAAAACATACAAATTTCTTACCTCATTAACATATTAGCAAGTTTGGCTTTTTTACTACTATTCCAAGCTTGCATCATCCCCAACGATGCACCCATTTCTCCTTCACCGCTTTGCATCTGTTTTAAATATTCGCCGAGAATTTTTTCCAACAACATAAAATACATTCGTTCCATTTCAGTTTGAACTACGTTGATGCAAACTGATACCAACGCAAGGCCGATAAGAACCAAGCCAAAATTCATAATCATATATTGTGGAAATTCAGGTGATACGTCGCCGAAGCCTAAAATAGGTCAAAATTATATAAGCATACAAACACTTTGACCATGTATTAGAACAGGTCCGAATCGTTTTGCGGTGGGGCTGTAATAGAGTCTGTTTAAGCTTTACACGAACTTTTTTTGCTTAGGCTTAGGCTTAGGCTTAGGAATAGTCTCATCCTTACGCTTAGGCTTAGGCTTAGGCTTAGGAATAGTCTCATCCTTACGCTTAGGCTTAGGTTTAGGCTTAGGCTTAGCAATATGCTTATACTACTGTTCCGGCCCTGTTCTATACATAGGTCAACACTTTTATATATAATGAGGCCAACTTTGAGCAGCGTAACAGTAGTATAAGCATATTCTAGCCTTGAAAATTTCAAAACAATAATTTTAACAAATTGACAAAGTTAACTTACCAATAGTGCTTAAACTGACAAAAAAGAAATAAAACGAAGTCGCGTAGTCCCAGTCTTCCCAAATACAAAATATCGCCGAACATCCAAACAACCATACAAGCGTTGCGGCGACACAGACAAGCGTGGGCGGTTGCGAATCAGCGGTTGTGTCTTCGTGGATGACCAGTTTTGGCAGTTCGTCGGTTTCTGTCTAAAATTAATTACTTAGCTAACTTTTGCAGGGGGGGCTCAGTCCCCACTAATTTATGGACCCGATCCGCTCTATCGCTTGCCATGTATACAGCACTGGTGGTGAAGGTAATCATTTAAACTTTTAAATAGGAGCTGAACGGTCATTTATTTAGTGTAATTTTTCTGTACGAAAATTAGTGCGGTAGGCACGTTGTCGATTTTAGAAAAAAGTTCACATAAGCGAAAACTATATGGAATAACATATGATTTACCACGTCTTTAAAAAATTTTCGTCGCAACAGAAATGGGTGTAATAGTTGTGGTCCTCAGGCAGCTGTCTTTTGTCTGTATTATGGGCAATCCGGCACTGAGCTAGCCAATAGCGTTCGGACACAGATATTCTCGAATGGCAGGTATTTACTGTCAACGCTCGACTATATTAATGGCTTGACGCTCGACCTTGAGAGAGTTCTCACGTCTTGTGGAGATTTTAAACTGAGCATATATCGCAAAATTATTAAACAGAGCGAATAGGTATTATTTTGTGTACGCGGTTTGCGCTAAAGTTGCTTATGCTATACTCTATTCGAAACACGTTTCTAACGCTACTTGAATTGCTAATCCCCAAAATACATCGTATGCTTTCTGCCATTCAAATTTACTCACTTCAATTACAAAATCGTCTTCCAAAAACACAGCATGACTACCGCTACTGTTCGTCGTCTTCGAGTTTGATTTGTAATCACTTGCAAAAGTAACGATTTGTAATAAATAAACTTGCGTAAAATTTTTGGCTTTAGCCGCGTATCGTTTAGCACAACGTGTCATTTGAGCTAATATATTTAACAAAATATCTCCTAACGTTGCCAGCGTTATCAACGCTAACGGTATGCCAAAGATTGCGTAAACAATTGTTACCATGCGACCGCCAAATGTTGTACATGCGATATTGCCATACCCTGAAATCACAAATCATTTGCTCTAAACTGTTTTAGATATTGCGGATTTAGAGAAATTAGTCGCCGGTAATTAGTCTTCGACACTTCGTCCCTAACAATTCGACCCTGGAAAATTTGTCTCCTGGAAATTTGGTCCCCGATAGGTTCGACACCGACCGTTCGATCCTCAACAAATCGTTCTCAAAAGTTTACTTTTAAAAAAAACTAGTAATAAAGGCGTATATACAGCAGGAACAATCTACGACGGCAAAAAATATTACAAAACCCAATCATATGACACCAAAATGTTGTAATGCTTGCACTTGACAAATTTTATTGGCTCGCGTATATACAGCAGGAACAATCTACGACGCAAAAATATTACAAAACCCAATCATATGACACCAAAATGTTGTAATGCTTGCACTTGACAAATTTTATTGGCTCGCGTATATACAGCAGAAACAATCTACGACGCAAAAAATATTACAAAACCCAATCATATGACACCAAAATGTTGTAATGCTTGCACTTGACAAATTTTATTGGCTCGCGTATATACAGCAGGAACAATCTACGACGCAAAAAATATTACAAAACCCAATCATATGACACCAAAATGTTGTAATGCTTGCACTTGACAAATTTTATTGGCTCGCGTATATACAGCAGGAACAATCTACGACGCAAAAAATACTACAAAACCCAATCATATGACACCAAAATGTTGTAATGCTTGCACTTGACAAATTTTATTGGCTCGCGTATATACAGCAGGAACAATCTACGACGCAAAAAATATTACAAAACCCAATCATATGACACCAAAATGTTGTAATGCTTGCACTTGACAAATTTTATTGGCTCGCGTATATACAGCAGGAACAATCTACGACGCAAAAAATATTACAAAACCCAATCATATGACACCAAAATGTTGTAATGCTTGCACTTGACAAATTTTATTGGCTCGCGTATATACAGCAGGAACAATCTACGACGCAAAAAATACTACAAAACCCAATCATATGACACCAAAATGTTGTAATGCTTGCACTTGACAAATTTTATTGGCTCGTGTGTGACCGATACTTAAACGATTAAAATGTCAAAAACATTTAACTTTAGTCTGATTTTAATTAAGTCAAATAGTATTACAATAAATTTTAATTAGAAATAAATTTACGATTTATTTAATAAATGACCTGTAGGATTTGCAGTCAAAAACTGAGGTTTTATACGCTCCTGAAATCAAATCCAGTCTACACGTTTGGATAAAACAAAACCACACACAACCGGGCCCATGTATTAAAGATCAGGGGCGGAACGTTTTTCTGTGGGACTAGAAAAGAGTAAGCTTAAGCTTTACACTAATTTTTTTGCTTGACGTAGGATTAGGCTTAGGCTAGGCTTAAGAATATGCTCATTTTTACGCTTACGCTTAGGATTAGACTTAGGCTTAGGCTTAGGAATATGCTTATAATACACTGTTCCGCTCCTGTTCTTTACATTGGCCCACGACCGCAAGAGCCAATGAAATTGAAGGTTGTTATGTTTAACTGCTGGCAAGAGTAAGCCAAATTTACCAATAGTTGTATAAATAGTACCAGCGTACAGCATCGCATTCCACATATCCCAATCAGACTCAACGGAGTGGTCGACTCCTAAATGTTTGCGTTCATACTCAACGATCAGTTCAACAATTTGCTCCTGTTGCTTTTCAAGTACACTCCTGCGTCTCGACAGCGGTCCAGTTGTCTCCAACGTCTGGCTACTGTCTGCAATGCCGCGGAAATTCCCACGGTCGTGTGCATCGTGAGAATTATTCCCACGCTTATAACCACCGTGAGAATTGCCACGGTCACGTGCAGCAAACCAATACTGTGGTGGTTTCCGCGTGACGCCGCAGCGTTTGCTGTAATACCTGTAACGAGGAATTCATATCAACGCTATAATTTTAATATTGAAAATTAGTTTTAAGATTGTCTTGTTAACGAATATAGTTTAATTGTGGTCAATTATTCTGTTGCGAGTTTGGTGCTATTTTAATAATCATATTAAACTGGCTCTACAGAACGTTTGAATACACCACGATCACAGAATAGTCACCGAATATTACTTGTGTAATCAAATCTAATAATTCTTAACCAGCTCTCACATGAATATTTTTCTGTTTCCCCTGAGACCAAATTCCAAACTAGAATATACAACTACGGACCCTTGCCTGTAAGACTATTACCATCATCACTTAGCTATAACAGCTTGGACGCTCATGCACGATAGGACTTTCACGTTGAGCAGAGATTCTGTACTGCATATAGCCGTAATTGCTATTAACGGCCAATTGTGCATAATATCTCGAGCTCACATTTTTCTCTGACTTCCTCGTGATATACTGTATGTATGGCACGTATACCAGTTGCCGATAGGTTTTCAAACAACAAATTCCTCCAATCGCTGATTCCAGACTGATTACAGAAATAGGGAAAATAGGATACGAAAAATGTCTTGAATTTCGAACATCACCATTCACTTGTTCAAAAGTCTATCACCAAGTGATGATACATCCTAATCTAAAATGTACTTGACAATATATACCGCACCAGGTTTGACATTACCTGAATTTGGAGTCTAATCGCAGTAACAGTTCAATTCTCGCTTGTTCTAAGTCACTCAAACTAGCTTGTCTAGATACAATATCGTTATCGCGTTCTAAATGCATAAATATCGCTGCGCCAATTACTGAATAAATCATTAATAAAATCAAAGTGCGTAGCTTAGTCAGCGCTGACGCAAGTTTGTCTAGGAATTGTCGAACGAAACTAAATCGATTGCGGAAATTGTCAAAGCTGACATAGCTAGTGATTTTTCGACGTGGATTTGGTGAGTCCATGTTGGGGTCGGGTAATAACGAATGAATTGAGAGTTTAGCGTTGTTAGAGGTGCGAGATGCGTTAGAAAGATCCGGGGTTGACGCTGGGGTTGTGATTTGAGACGAGGTAGCCAGAGCTAGAAGGCGGCCGTTCTCCAGATCGAACTCGTGTGGTTTAGATGCCATTTTAGGCGCTAATTTTAAACTTATATTTAATTTTAATTGGTTGTGATCTAGAAAAATTTGGTCCAATTATCGAACCAAGAACAATCATCTACAGCTGCAACAACGCGGCTTGACCAAATTTAACCTTTCGTGAATAAACAATTTTCAATTCATCATACACCGATATTTGAGGTTAGATTGGAATGAATTCCAGTGAATAATTTGCAGCTGCAACAACTTCATAACTGTTGTGTAACTAAACTTGCACTTGCAAGGGCTTTATATGTACTGAATGTGTAATGCAATTTTTTTGCCACTCTGGAGCCTTATTTGTGCCACTCTGAAGCCATATTTGTTGCAGCATTATAACGTATATGGTAGATTGTTATTCGAAATTATATAACAAATATGTTGCAACTGCTAATTTCAAATTGAAAAATAATGAATCAATCGAACAATGGTTGAAAATATCTGTCAACATCAGCAAAATTAGAAGCTTTTCGCATTGACGCAGGGAATCAAAGCGGTTTCCTAATCGCAGTATCGCAATGAAAAATTTTTGTGTACTGTAGTGGCCCGAATAAGAGGGGGGACTTATATTTATTTGGCCTCTCCAGAGGGTACCCTCCTTGTTATTCGGTTACGGACGGTTTATTTTTAACCCACGCTCCGCCGCCCTTCGTTACTGATATATATCCGGTACTGCAATTATCCGTTGAATTAAACGTTTATTTGTCTTGTGTCAATAGCTTGATCGATAATACAAGGTTATACTTTAGGAATGTATTGTCAAAATTTAAGTACGCTTTAAAGTTTTGAACTCAAATTATTTGATCCTCGAGTCATTTATGCGCTACAATTAGGGTTAATTGACATTTATGGACTCTAATTAGGGTTTACGGACTCTATGCGCTTACGGACTATTACGGATATGAACTCCAATTAATTCGGACTCAAAATGGGGACCTCCTCTTATTGCCCCTCCTCCTGTTATTCGGATCAATGCAGTACAAACCAAAACGTAAAAAAAAGAAAATTTCTAGAAACAAGTAAGCTATCTACGTTACAAATTACCAAAAGTGTATTTGACTCCTTGATTGCGCTTTGTTCGCAAGGTTCCTTTACCCTTAAAGGTGGCGCTATACTGACGTCCGATGCCGTCCGTCAGCGTCCGGCTCCGTCTGTTCACCGTCCGTCACTGTACGGTGCACTGTAAATTTCAGTGAGTCGATTTTATCTCAGAATCAGTTCAATCACTCAGCCTGAGTTAGAACTATCACAACTCTGAATATTCTGAGTTGATTAAACTCTCCCAAATTCAACTCAATTCGAAGTGAAAATTATAAAACTCAGCTCAGAGTGAGTTAATGTTTACTGATATCATCAACTCGTTGGAATTTACAGTATCGTAAACGAATAGCGCTACCCTTATATGGCCTGCAACCTCGTTTGTACCCTACATCGATTCGAATCAGATGCTGTCCGCCTGAGTTTAAGCTTAGTCGTAAGTTTTCTCAAATAGGAAACGTTTAAAAAAATGACTGCAACGCACGTAACTCGCTTGCACTAAGCGGCTTCCAGCTTAGAATTTTTTTGTATCTCTTAGAAAAATACATCTGTTTAAAAGTTTTTGTGTCAATAGTTTTTAAATTTGTGGCGATGGGTTTTAGCATCAAAAAACTTATTGCTTTTCTGCACTGCAAAAAATAGATTCTTGAAAATTGACTAACGCCACAACATCAAGTCTTTATGCGTCAATTATTAATACATTATCATTGCTGTGGCCCATGTAAAGATCATCGGTGGAACGTTTCTCTTTGGGACTGCAATAGATTAAGCTTAAGCTTTAGACTAATTTTTTTGCTTGGCTTAGGCTTTAGCGTTAGGCTTAGGAATATGCTCATTCTTACGCTTAGGTTTAGGCTATGGCTTTAGGAGTATGCTTATAATACTGTTCCGCCCTTGTTATTGGCCCAATTTTTTAATACATTGTCATTGTAGTTGTGCCTTGATCAAAAACAGGGAAAGCTCAAATGATTAGTAACATAACGAAATTGAGTTCCGTTAATTTGGCAAAATTTTAACAAATTCGATTTGTGTAAAGCAAAGCCGCCGCAATAAATAATTGGTTTAAGAATGCATTTGGCACTAACTTTTTCATTATTTTTAACGTTTTTAAAAGCCTTCTGGTTAGAACGTGTTTTCTGCGTGACTGCAATAGAATAAACTTAAGCTTTTGACTCATTTTTGCTTTACGCTTAGACTTAGTGTTATGTATTCGGTCGTTTTTACATTTCGGTTTAGGCTTAGGCTTAAGTAGGTATAAGCTTATTTTTATGTTTAGACTTAGGCTTAGCGCAATGCTTATACCACCGTTACTGCCCTGTTCTATACATTGACCATAGTTTTGACCGTAGTTTCTAGATTTTAGACAGTTTATAGTTGAGAAAATGTGAATTTATAACCAACCAACTACACCAAAAACGGCCAGTGTTACTTTAAGGGACGTCCAGTTTTCTGGTGGCTCTATAAAAGTGTAGGATCAGATTCTTTATTACATTATTTTGCTAGGCTTAGGCTTAGGAATGCATTTTTTTGCTAGGCTTAGGCTTAGGAATACATTTTTGCAACGCTTAGGCTGAGGTTTCGGCTTATGTTTAGGAATATGCTTAATCTACTGTTACGAACCCTTAAAGTAACATTGCCCCCAAAATCTATATCAAAAGTATATTTCAACTCTTTCAATTCAGTTGAATTCAGAAAGCTATCGTCGAATTTTACATAGTTTCAACTGGTGAAAAATTAACGCAAATTTATTGCAGTTTCAATTCGAATGTCAACGTTTTCGATTTAAAAAAACGATTTGAAATGAATAATTGTAATCAAAATTTTAATCAAAATCTCTAATATTTTACAGACGTGAAGTATTCAAGTCTCGTTATCACAGGGTGTAAACGGATAGAGCCGTTTTATGTATAGAACAGGGCCAGAACGCTTTCCTGCGGGACTGCAATAGAATAAGCTTAAGCTTTAGACTAGTTTTTGTTTAAGCTTAGTCTCAGGCCCGTAGCCAGCTCACCGTGCTAGGGGGGCTAACGATTTTTCAGGAGTAATATAAAAAGGTTTTCAATAACTTACAAGCAAGGTTGAAAATTTCTTGGGGCGTGTGGCAACACTTTTGCAGGAGAGAGCTAAGCCCGCTGCCCCCCTTGGCTATGGACCCGCTTAAGCTTAACCTTAGGTATAAGCTCATTCTTACGCTCAGGCTTAGGCAGGCTTAAGCTTAGGCTTAGGCTTAGGAACATGCTAATACTACTATTCCGCCCCTGTTCTATACATGGGCGACGGATAGTAATAACAGAAACAGAAAGCGACCAAAATAACCGTAATCGAAAAAAGGATATAACTATTAATTTGAAGCATAAGAATAGCTGAATTGCCGGTATTTCTATAACGGAAACGGAAACGCACACCGATTTTAACCGGAAACAGAAACGGATATCTGGTTACACCCTGCTTGTTATAGTCAACGCGTATAATAGTTTTCAAACGTTACAACGATTATGTTTGTGTACTTCAAGCCAATACCTTATAACAGTATATCCAAGTTGTCACAAATATGTTTGCAAATGTGATAAAATAGAAAATAAGCCAAAGCAAACCAGGTAAATGGAAATAATTACAAAACACTCACACACATACACGTGCACTAAATCTGTAGGCCCAGCGCAATATACACATAAATTTTGTCACGTAAACACTTTGGGCACCTTAAGCCACTAATGGAAGAATTGTAAGATACGTTCTGATATTTGAACGCGTATTTAAACGTAATATTTCAACATATCTTGTAATCTTTTTTGCCCAGCATACACAAGTTTATACCCAACTTTAGGATCAAATTGAATTTGGCTACGACTGTTCACCCGCTAGGCTTGGTTACAGAGGCACAATTAGTAAGTCTACTTCAGGTAGAAGTCGAATTTTGACTTACGCTATAATATTAAATTTGAAGAACTAAAGTTTTGTAAGCGGGCATTAAGCAGTCGAGTTATACTCGGCGTACTGCATACCCTGGGGCTGAAGTTCAGAAAGAGTACCAGTTTCTCGCAACATCGCTAAACCTTGCAAACAGTAACTTTTATTGAAATTCCCTGACGAAGTTAAAGTTTCCAAACTTTAGTTAATTGTGACTTAAGTCAAGATAAAATTTAAGTCCTGTCTCTGCAACCAAGCCATTATCTTTATTTCATGTGATAAATGCTAAACGAATAAACTATTAAGTTAGAAATTTAGCCATGCGCAAAAATTAGCTATTTTTTCATTGCGGCAAAGCTCCAATTGGCTTGGTTGCAGAGACGTAACTCAAGTAATTCCTAAGTAATTCCAACTTAATTCAACATTTTACTTAAGTTTGGAAACCGACTTAAATCTCAGAGGTTGTTAACAGGCATTTTAATTTTCCCAAATAATTAACGGTTACTAAAATCTGTGCTATGTTGAACTGCTTGTGATAACATTGCAATGAGACAGCCGCCACCAACGCCGAGGGCTGCCAATTTATGAACAAATTTCGAAAGTGAAATCTGTTTCTTAACTGATGTTTAAAATCGACTTTTACGTCAGAGGTTGACTTCAACCGCAACCCAGCCAATGTGCAACAGATTTGGGAAACTAAAACGCAAGACAGCGATTAAACAAATAAAATAGATTCTCAGAGTAACACGACCGTCACCATATCACCAACTGAACACATGATTGGTCCATGTTAATTATTAGTGTCTATCATTAACCCTTTCTCACATGAATATTTTCTATTTCCCCTCAGACCTACTTTTATGCTAGGATTCAAACTCCAGTGACTGCAGTGAGAGGCGTATAACATCTCCACTCAGCTATAGGAGCTTGACGCTCGAGCCCGAGGTGGCTCTCACGTCTTGTGGTGATTTAGTACTATGTATACGTGTTGCAATTGTTAAACACGGTGCGATATATATTATTTAACGTATATACACTGCGCTCAGTTGCCTACAGGCAACTCAATGTCAGAAAGGGTTAAAGATGAGCGTTATGCCTAACCAGAAGCCTAATCATAAGCCTAAAGTCTCCAATCACTAAGTCCCCCAGTTTCCCTGGATCGTAATGGGCAGATCAGTACAGTTAATACGGAAAATGTATAGAATAGGGTCGGAACAGTAGTATAAGCATATTACTAAGCCTAAGCCGATGCCTAAGTGAAAGGATGAGGTTATTCCAAAGTCAAGCCTAAGCCTAAGCCTAAGCAGAAAAATTAGCCAAAAGCTTAAGCTTACTCTATTACAGTCCCGCCGGAAAACGTTCCGGCCCTGTTCTATACATGGACCGTTAATAATACGAGTCACACATTTCATCATTTTAGTATACACGACTACATTTGGAACAACAAAAAATGTGTAAAGAATTTGAAAATTTAAATTTTAAAAATCACGCCATCCCGGATCATCGTCGACGTCAGTTGAAATCGTTCGCACTGTTGGCTCAGTTGATTGTTTAATCATTTCGTCAACAACTTGATATCGACCCGGATGTGTTTGAATTGACCATTGAAACACCAGGACCATCAATTGAATGAGTAACGCGACACAAATTATCAACAGCAGCGACAGTAGAACAATTCCACCCACGTGCCAACACGCGCCGTCAACGCGGGCTAAGCCGGAACCGCAGTCTGTGTGTCCTAAAATTATTACTGGATTTTGTTTTTCGTGGGCCAGGCCACAACAGTTGTATATATAACTTTCTACGCCTAAGCCTAAGCGTAAAAATGAGCTTATACATAAACCTAAGCGTTAGCCTAAGCTTAAGCAAAAAAGTAGTCTAAAGCTTAAGCATATTCTACTGCAACCAAGCCGAAAGTCGTTTCGCCCTGATCTTAACATGTGCTTTTTGGATGATATGTACTCTAGAAACCTTTATAAGTGGAGTAATAAAAGGGGGTTTCCATTTGAAGTCTCAATCAATAGGAGTCTGTATTTCTAATAAGGGTGCGCTACACTTTTTTTGACGTTTGGCGCAGTCCCGTGTCAACCGTTACCCGCAGTGTACCCTACGGCGCTGTCCGTCACCGTGCGGCGCCGTCCCTCTCCGTTCGTTCGGCGCCGTCCCTCTCCGTTCGTTCGGCGCCGTCCGTCACCCGTGCGGTGCCGTCCGTTACCGTGCGGTATCGTACGCAAATAGCACACTTATGATAACCTATGGTAACGAACGGTGAGGGACGGCGCCGTACGGGTGACACACAGTGATGCGGACGTCAAGTATAGCACAACCAAAAAGTCTGTAAGCGGATAGAGTAACTAGACTGTAATTAGAGTTCATAAATGTCAGTTATCCCTTAGTAAAATTGTAGTGCATAAATGACTCCAGCATCAAATAAAGTTGAGTTCGAAACTTTAAAAGCTGGTTAAGTTTTGAAAGTACATTCCTAAGTACAACCTTGTATTGTCGTTCAAGCGTTTGAAACAAGACAAACATCTATTCAACGGAGAGTTGTAGTACCGGATATATATCAGTAACAAAGAGCGGTGGAGGTCGGGTTAAAAATAAATAACAGTCCGTAAATCCAAATAACAGGGGGTACATTCTCACAAATAAAATACATGCAATTATGATTAGCAGTGTCGCATCAAAAATCTTTCACCAAAAATCTTCTAAAGGGTAAAGTTGTATGGCGGGGAATTATCATTTTATCACAAAAAATTTTCTGTATGCGTTGTGATGATCAGTAAAATACGAGTACACACCCCCTATTAACTAGTTACTATGCCCACCACTTCTTAAATGTGTGTACAACCCATTATCAACTGGTGATCCGAATCGTAAATGTCAAACCTGTGAATGCTTTACCATCGTAAATTAACGTAGTCTTTGATTTTTGTTTACCGCCGCTGGGGTGTAAAATTTCACATGTACACCAGTTTAACTTTACCGGCGACAGTTGCTACACACATTTGAGAATACGGGAATAGACTGCAACGTAATATCTTCATGCTAATGCAACTTTCACAATAATATGCTTACAGCAGGTGGCTTTTGAGGCGGTAGTGTCATGGACGCTGAAGCCAAAAAAACCTTCAGTATCGTGGACGTTGAAGCCGAAAAGCTTCAGTGTCCTGGACATTGAAGCATTTTTGGCTTCAATGTCCAGGATACTGAAGCTTTTTGGCTTGAGTATGCGGGACATTGAAGCCAAATATGCCTCAGTGTGCAGGATACTGAAACTGCTTCAGTGTCCAGGATATTGAAGCATTTTTGACTTCAGTATACGGGATTCTAAAAGACCGAAGGCTTCAGTGTCCCGTATACTCAAGCCAAAAAGCCTCAGTATCCAGGACACCACGAACATGTAACGTAAGATTAGCGTCTGAATATAATTTTTGTGGAAGTTGCATAATAAAAATGTGGCATCTGTTCTTAGTATATCAAGGATCTTTACTATGGCCAATGTTACTTTTCGGTCCGTAACAGTAGATTAAGCGTATTACTAATCCTAAGCCCAAGCCCAAACGTTACAAAAGCGTATTTATAAGACTAAGCCTAAGCCTAAGCGAAAAATATAGTCTAGAATGTAAGCCTACTCTTTTCCAGACCCACCACAAACTGGGACGACCCTAAAAGTAACATGAGCCTGGCCTGTACTATTATAATCCGGTTCCCTGTACCGTGTTCAACTTACCACTCATTGGTGGTTCCTTAACTGGTTAGATATTACTGCAACAACCGAATAACACTTGTCTACTAAATTAAAAGATTGAAATATCCGTTAAAATATATGCTATTAATAGAAACAAACAGAAATCTAAATTAGGCAAAAAATTCTAAATTATGCAATTTTCAATTGTTCGATTTCAAATAAAAATGACAAAATTCATCCAAAATCTCGCAAATTTTCAAGTGTATGTGGTATTTTTTGTTTAAAATGTAAGAATGCCCGGCAAATATATGCATCTAAAATTGCAAAACATACTGACAAAAATGGCCAAAACACAGGCGGAACAGTATTATAAGCATATTCCTAAGCCTAAGCCCTAAGCCTAAGCCTAAGCCTAAACGTAAGAATGAGCATATTCCTAAGCCTAAGCCCAGCAAAAAATTAGTCAAAAGCTTAAGCTTAATTTTTTTTCTAGTCCCACAGAAAAACGTTGCGGCGACCCTGATCTTTACATGGGCCCAAAAAATTAACGCAGTTTTTAAACTTTTCTAAAATTAACATTCGTTTTGTTTTCATTATACGTTATTATCAGTGTACATAGTGGTTTTAACCAATATTTGAACAACTTCATTCTATTAAACTTCTATAGCCGCCTAGGACACCAGTATAACAAAACCAGATTGATCTGTCCACAAACCTAACAAAAACAAATCGCTTGTACCATCTTTCGGTTCAATAATTAAATAAAATTGTTGCCTAAACACTGTACGGATGACCTTAGCAACCAAAAATACAATGAATACATAATCAGAGTCAACCGAGACTTGAAGTACTCTTTGAAGCACTATATATATTTATTTATATATTGATGTATGTATTGATATATAATTTTCATACCAGACAAATCATGGCTAATTTACCGGCACCAGTTTTGTAAATATTGGTAACCATGCCTTTTGATGAGTATTATGTCATAAAAACAACCATGTTCAACCGGTCCGTAATTGTGAAGGGTTGCAAGCACGGGGGAGGGGGGTGGGGAGAGACACCGTCTCTCGTGGACGTATGCGCCCCCTTTAGTTGTATTGAAAATTTGTTAAACATTAAAGGATTATATTTGCCCATATATAAACGATCTCTGGTTGCGGTCTGAAATACAAATTAGTAAAAAATACAGTTTATTGAACTGATGACTTGATAGTCATTAAGCCAAACCTAAGGTTTGTTGGCTTGTAGGCCTGAAGCTAACATTCTCAAATGCGTATAGCGCTGTATGGCGAGGACACGAATCGACAATGACTGGGTTGTTCCTAAGCCTAAGCCTAAAGCAAAAATGTAATTTAGAATCTAAACCTACTTTTTTATAGACCCACCAGAAACCTGGACGCCTCTTAAAGTAACATGGGCCAAAATATTGAATAGTGATTGGAATTTAGCCATTAATACGCTATGTTTATTGATAAGTTTTTTGACGAGACCCAGCGGCGAATCTAGAAATTTTTGGCATAGAATAAGTTGGCAAAAGTTATGAAACGCAACTTTTACTGTATGCTTGCTATATATGTTTCAATTTTCTAAGGTGGAAAAATTGTAAAGTAAGTAAGTGACCATACCAGTTTATCACAAAACATTGTGTGACGGGGGGTGTACGCCTGCAACGCCCAACCCCTCTGGATCCGCTAGTGACAAGTTTTCTAGCTAATGAAAGTTCACATCAAATATTGTAGTCAGTAAAACATCACAACTTGAAATGTGACCCTTTACTGCATTCAATAAATGCACAGCACACTGTACGTCACTCAACTTCTAAAAATTAGAACTTGCACGTCCAAATTGCAGTTGCAAATTGACCAGTACAAAAACTTGCACATGTGAATAGGGCTTTACTCAACATCCGCTCGTTCACAAGTCAACAGACACGTGTGGTCCCTATTAACTTGTCCCAGTGTCAGGTTGAGATCCGCTGGCGTTCGTATCTTGTCTCTGACCGGATATTCTGGTGACAATTCTTGTTTCAAAGTTTGAAAATTTTGACTTTTGCCGGGCCGTTTTTGAATTCCCAAAGATTTCATCGACGTTGTGGTCATTGTATCGAACGATGAGAAACTTTGCGATGGTGTCATGCTCGAAAGTGGTTCAGTTGTGTGGTCTGACAGTAAGCTTGTATCAGACGAGTATCTACGATTTCGGAGAGCTTTATCGGCCGAGTATAAACGGGCAAAATTCTGTGATTCTTGAGGCCACTGAGGACCAGTGCTACAAGTTGGTTGGGAGTACTTTGAAATTTGTTGGTATTTCGAATCAGGTAAAACTGTTTGGTTTGGCGTTTGGATTTTCATGTCATCAAAGACGGGTCGATTAGTAGCTTGAAGTTGAGCACCTGTTGAACTTGTTCGTTGGGTTACTCTGGCTTCTTGGGAGACAGAATCTGTCCAATGAGTTCGGTGGCACCCTAGTTCGTCTTGGAAATCTGCCGTACATGAAAATGGTGTATATGAAATAGGTTGAAAATTTTGCCATTCCTCTCGCGTGGAAGAGAGAGCCGTAGTGGTCACAGTTCGGGTCTCTTGCGCGACAAGACAACCGGACGTTTCTACAGACGGTAGACTGTCTGTTGCTAGAATGTCAGACAGCCTTTCGTATGTTAAAAAGTCTGGAAATCTGGCGGCAGACTGTCCGCTAGAACCACTGGACGATGTTCGGTTGCATGTGTGTCGTGCTACTAGACAACCAGATGTCTCAACAGACGGTAAACTGTCTGCTGTTAAAGCGGCAGACAGTCTGCTGTCTGACAAGACGTCTGGTTGTTTGACGGCAGACTGTCTGCCAGACACCGCAACAGAGCTACTCCGACGCGTTTCGGTTAACGCTGTCAACGACTTTGCTCGCCCGAATCGGTAATTTTGACTGTAAGTCGAATCAGACTGCCCATTGGTTTCTAAACATTCTTCATGCCGTGTAGAAATTGGTCCATTCGGTCTGTTAACCGCAGAAGATAACGAATTACGTTTGGCGAAATTTTGAACTCCGGCTGCAGACTGGATTTTATTGGTCAGTTGATAATTGCTGATTTTTGATACGTTGCTTTCAGAAGTCATATTCCCAACGGCAGCAGTAGATGTTGTTGCGGTTACTACAGTACCCATTGGTGCAGTTGTAGCCACTGTTGCCCCTAGGGTTTGAACAGGTTCTCTGGATAGCGACGGCTGCAGGGAAGAGACTGGGGAAATTGATCCAGGGATACGTGGAGATACTTCTCCGCGACTGGCCGCGTGTACCAAACGTGGAGTCAAACTGTTTAGACGCATTGCGAGGTCTTCTTCATCACCGGAAACGGATTCCATGAACTCTTCGTACGACGGTGGGATCTGAATATATCTAAATTGCGTTATATTTGCAAACAAATTCTAGAAAATGCTAAATGCACTTTGGTTAAAACATATGGCCATTAAATTTTGTTTGCTAAAAGTATCAAGACTATTTTTACAATATTTAGTTTGCCTATAATACTATCAAGAACTTTGTAGAGATGACAAAAGTATGTAAAAAATGAAGTTTAAAACGCACTCAATTTTGCACTACTAATTTAGAAAGTGATTCAACTCATTGTGAGTTGAAGTCAATTCAGTAGAATTTATAGTGTAAGCGTAGCAAAATACTGTTACAAACGGAATCCCCTTTTATCAAAACTCGAATACCGTTTTGTATTTTTAACAAGATTGCTTAACGTCTGCTTAACAAATCACTATTGAATATTACCTTGGTTTCTGAAATGTTTCTTAAGTATTTACTTAACGTATGCTTAATTTAGTTTAGCTATGCCAGCAAATTAAGCAAATACTTAATTTTTTGAACTAAACCAGAAAAATATCAATCTTGAGCCTGCGCCATGAATATGGAACTCATACTTTTGCTCTATCTGAAGTCAAAACTTTGAACTAATAATTTCAATTTGACCTATATTTGTTCGAACTGTTGATTTGTATCAGATCAAATTTGGTCAACGACTTAAGTATTTGCTTAATTTAACGACGCTTCTAGGAACGATAAACTTGCTAAGTAATTACTTATGAAGTAGTCAAGTATAAGTTGTACTCATGTAACGGTTTCATAAGCCAGCCGTTAGCAAAACTTACTCCAACTACGTCTTCGTACAACGGTGGTGGACCTGGGGCGTAAGTAACCGGTTCGTGCATTTGATCCCAATAAGTTCTCGCTGCTTCATAAAACGCAATTTCTTCATCTGTTTGATTTGCTAATCCTAACAACAAAAATCAGCATATTTCGGTCTGCTTTTAAGGTTGGCGAACCAGAAGCCAAGGGAAACCCAGTAGGCTCGTTACCCCTGGAAAAAATTAGCCACCCCTCTCCCCTCAAGAAAAATTTCCACCTTGTGTGTATTTAGTCAACGAAAAGTGTTGTATACCCCTTCTAGAAAAAATTTAGTCCACAGTCAGTAGTTGTAACCGAATTTGTTTTTCGTTTTCGCACAAGAATCTGTGTACTAGGGAGTCCCTTACTGCAATGGACAAAATTGTGGGTTAATGCCGTCTCAGAAATCTTATGTATTTTACCCTCCAAATAATTATGTTGCCTTTTAAATTTCAATGCCAAAACATTTTCTTATGCTTTTTGGCTGTAAATGTCCGTTTCCGTTACCGTCATAGAAATAACGAAAATAATGTTATTTTTACGTTCAAAATTTGTTATAACTCACGTACATATTTTGCAATTTTTCATCACGAATATGCTGCAATTGTTCAAAATGAAATAAAAATTGTGAAATTTATCCAAAATATTTCAAATTTTGATGCATACGCTACTTTTTTCTTGAAAATATTACAAAGCCCAGTGAATATTTACGAGCTTCAATTGTCTGAACAGAAAAACAAAACGTCTATGAAACTTTTATACTTCAATATTCATTTTCGATTCCGTTATTTTGATCACTATCCGTTTCAGTTATTTTTACTATTCGTTTTACCCCCCCTCCCTGCTAAACATATATAGCTGCTGCGCTGGCTAAACAGGTCTCCTATTTACCACCATCACCGTTTTCACCATTTCCACCGGTTTCAGCTGCTTGTTGTATTCGATGTAGCAGTTTACGCCGCGTATAACTACGAATCGCCCAACGCACTGCAAGATATGCCGCAGTCAAAAGTGAAACTGCACAAACAATTGCCGAAACAACCATAACATGCGGAAATAACACGCATGCTAAAGTGTCACATTGATTTAAAAGATGAAAATAAGTTTCGTCGACACGATTTACGCCGGCATCGGAACCGGAATACGCGTCGTATTTTGAGTCTGACAGCGAATCTTGACCGGATGTTGGATTATCCATGCTACCGGATACTTGTATTTTAATGACAGTAATTTGTAATTTTTAGTATCATACTTTGCTGTCGGTTAATGTGTTTGAAGGGCTAAAAGTGTATAGATGAGTTTTACACTAAACAATGGTAGTGAACGATTTGTAAATACAGCATCTGAAAGTTTTTCTATTAACTTGTCTCACCGATCTAAATGCTAGCGGAATCAGAACCGGAATATGCATTCTAGGTTGAATTGAATAGCAAATCTTGCCTGGATGTGGGGTCGTCCATGCCAATGGACATTAAAAACATTAGTAGCGAGTGACTGTTAAAAAACAGCAACTAAACTTTTTCTATTAATATCCATATCACTGTTCCAGTAAAGGAGCTGTGTCCTCGAGCACCTCTCACGTTCCGTTGAAATTTTCACACTTCACAGCAGTACCGGAACCGGAATAACTATTGTTAATCGGGTCTGTGAAAACTAGTGTTGACCGGATGTTGGGTCATCCATGATATCGGACATTTCTGTTTGGATTTTATGGTCGGGTATAAATTGGTTACACGGTTAAAAGCTTTGTTACAACAAGTTAAATTTAAAGCATTGACATGGTGACTGGATTATTTACAAGACACCAACTGAAAATTTTTCTATTAACCCTTTCTCACCGCTCGACTACTTATAGCAAGAGTGGATGATGCATACTTCAACAATAGTATGCAACTGGGTACATTCTGTGTCGAAAAGTATGTACCCGGCGCGCGTTGCATTGTTGCTCTACCCCTTTATTTAGAGGGGGGTGCAACCAGGGCAAACCATGGCACTTTATGTATGCGGCGTCAAAAATGCTCCCTTTATAGTTAAATTTAGTGTTATTGCATGGGACAACGACCCTCTAAACGAAGGGGGTCAACCAAAAACGCAACGTCGGCTGGTACATTTTGTACCACGCGAAACCCCAAGAGTTGCACACTCTTGTATGTATGCACTCTTGTTATAGTGTTTGACGCTAGAGTCGAAGGCGCTCTCTCGTTATGTTGGAATTTTAAGAAAACGGTTAAAATTTTACAATCACAGCTTATATCGAGACAATTTTGGATGAAAGGTAGAAGTAGAATTGAAAATAGGATTTGACATATCCGAAATGAAGATGTTTATATTCAAACAATAATTAAAATTTGGAGAAAGACAAAACTATACTGCACTGACTTCAAGCCCAATACATGTTATAATCTATATATGAAAGGTGGAATGTCCCACATACGTATTTTGGGCAACTTTCCAGCATTACTTTGTTTACAATGAATTCTTAAATGTTCTGTGAAAACAATGTCTGCGTGAAGATGTTTGTGCACTCGCTAATTTTTGCGCACTGCGCCAAACCGGTTGCCTAGTTGAAATTATAGCTGAAATTCTTGTTAAAATTATTTTGTGCATAAATTTATCAAAATATACATTAGCTGAAATGTTGATGATGGTTACTTGTTCAAAAATTAAGCCAAATTAAGTGAATTACTGTTAATTATTTGGTACAGAAACTCACAAAACGGTCTGTAATATTATGTAACTTTTGTATAAATGTATTTTGACTGGTTAAAATCTATGGCGACCCGAGGAATATTTAAGATGTTGGAGCCAAAAAAATAAAGGAAAATTTGTTACGGCATGAATCTGACAATGGTATGCGAAATCTCCTTCGGCGTTTTTTTCAAATGTTCGGACGTACCATAGCGCCTGATGATCTGACGTCAGTAAAACAGTTTATAAACCGTGTAGCAAACCGCATTTGAAACCGTGACACTGCGTCGGTGATATGAGAATATAAAAGAAGCCTAACAAAATTTCCGTTATTATTTATCAAACTGAAATATTATCACATATTTGCGCTATCGTATCAAACCAATGAAAAATGAAATTTT
Source organism: Enoplolaimus lenunculus (assembly GCA_030248215.1). NCBI lineage: Eukaryota > Metazoa > Nematoda > Enoplea > Enoplida > Thoracostomopsidae > Enoplolaimus > Enoplolaimus lenunculus. The sequence goes on from JASANG010001787.1 coordinate 52,790, forward strand.
ACATTTTAGAACGTTATTCTTCACAAGCACTAGATTTGTCTAAATAAACAGGTAAAATAAAGCAAGCATCTGTTTTTGTCATGTTCTTTAAGCATAAAAAATGCTACGCAGACCAGGAGTATAGTTTGAACTTTCAACGATATATAACTTTATGTTAACGTTTTTTGGAACCCAAGCGGTACCAAGTGAAAAAAATTCTTGTAACCTTCAACATTGATCTGATTATTTTAAAACCTTACTGCCCCTGCAAAAGACATTATCTATCTACGCAATGAAATTTTAATATAAATGATAATTTTAGGACCGTTTAGCGTTTTAGCATTTGATATTTTTTATATCCAAAATATCCTAAAACAGAATCTCGATTTTGGATATCGACAACGAAAATTTTGAGGTTTTCAAGTAGTTTCCAAACTTTTGTTTTTGTTCGTTAAGCACTTTGTTTCAACGCACCGTTTCCACTGAAGCTGCCCTGAGATGCAAAATCAACGCTATCAGCAGAAACTTGCCAGACAATCTAAGAAGATTATTTTTGTGCAATTATTATTTTCAGTACTTGCTTTTATAGAGAAATGGTGTAGACTGAACCGATCATAACACAAAACACTACCTGCTTAATTTTCAGATAATACATATAACTGTTAGCGTCCTGAAATTACCTAAAGTTCGGGTTGGTTTGCCTTCGTATGCTTTGAATCACTGGAACAATCAAAATTTACTGTTTCCCGACAAAACTTGAATAAAGCGGTGTCCCTAGGGTATCTGTGACATAAAAATATTGTACACTCCGCTGTTTTTCAAACATTAGAGCCTAGACAGTGTTTAAATACTGTAAAACAGTCGTGTCCGGGTACGGTTTCCGCGAAACTCTATGATGTCCGCGACTAGCTTATATATACTATTCGAATATAAAGAGTTCGATAAAACCATAAACCGGACAAGCTATTGATTTTCTTTGTGGATTAGAGTCCATAAATGTCAATTAATCGTAATTGTAGCGCATAAATGACTCCAAGACCAAATAATTTGAGTTCGAAACTTTAATGCGTACCTAAATTTTGGAAGTACATTCATAAGTATAAACTTGTATTATCGCTCAAGCTATTGACACAAGAGAAATCAACCTTTAATTCAACGAATAATTGCAGTACCGGATATATATCAGTAACGAAGGGCGGCGGAGGGCGGGTTAAAATAAATAGCAGTCCGTAACCGAACAACAAGGGGGGTACCCTCTGGAGAGGCCAAATAAATATCAGTCCCCCCTCTTATTCGGGTCACTACGCTATTGTAACGGGTGGGAAACAAGCAATAAAATTCAATCTTCGGGCAAACTTGGGTAGAGTGCCTTTTCGACTCAGCTCCTCAAACTTGTTGGAAAGATACCGATATAAATTTCTATACTTTTTAGTAAACACTTTATTGAAACTAATCCAAACTGTCTACGCTACTGTAAAACATTTACACACTTGGCTGCTGATGCGGTATAAAACAATACTGTTGCTATGATATTAGCAAGGTTGGTTTTTTCGGGAAAAACAAAAAAAGCGAAAAAATTGAAAATCAAGTACTAATGCTTCCTCAAGCTCAAAAACGTTAACGAATGATTTGTGTTTTTAAAAAAGATAGAAGAATTAACTTACTATTTTATTTGTAAGTATCAACGTTTGATAACACGTGATGATAAGCTTGCTGCACCGCACACACTAATGAGCTGTCATACACATTAAAAAGGTGCATGTGCCAGCTAGGTGGTGGGTACAAACTTGCGTGGTTGAGTCCGGCAAAAAATCGCAAGCAGGATTTGTAGTTTTATTGATATCTGAAAAATGAAATTTTAATAAGAAGTTAGGTTCAGAACTTTATGCTGGTTCACGTTATAACCGTGGCAGTTCAGGACACGTTTTGAACCCTATTAAAATAGACTATTGGGTAACATTTTGTCTGCTTATGGACCCTGCATCGTATTCAAAAATTCGTATTTGTCTGCTATTAACATGTGTGGGTCACCTTTTGTTCTTCAATGTCATGATATTCGAGGTATTGTCTGCGAATATCGTATGATATATTTTCAAATGTCTGGATACTTGAGGTATAACGTACCCAAATTGTCCTGTTGGATATCATATGATACTAGAATTTAAATTTGAATTTTTGAATTTTTGAAGCCGTGGTTCTAAACTATTTGGGTCGGAAACGATTGGCATTCGTGTAAAAGTTACACTATGCCGCTGAATATCATATGATATTCGTTGAAATTTTGGAATATCATATGATATTCGCATAAATGTCCCACAGCGTCACGTGACATACCGTCCCTTGTACACATTGATCATTTGAGAGCGGTGGTTCGTATATAAACTAATGTCATATGACATTCGAGTTTTGTCTGTTGATCCGATGTAAGAGCCCGAATTTTAACGTTGACGTCGAATTAACATTGGAGAAACCGTGTCCCCTGCACCGGTTAATATAACGTGAACCCCGCATAATGCATGGATATATCTGCTGCAAATTTGCATCGAACAGAAACAGAAAAATCTTCAAATCTATAGCAATCATTTTAAAGATTAAAGAAATATTAGCAGCAGTAATACAACTGGAGTTCCGGTTGGATTTTGTAAAGCCTACTATTTAGCACCGTAGGACTGCTGACGCGATCGATTATAATAAGTTTTTTCGTTTTTAATCATAACGGGAACGCGTGTAAGTCGCAACAACGGAAACCCTCAGTCGTAGCAAGTAGAACTTTTAAAAATACGAGTTTGGCGCGAAACCATTTTTATCGCCAAAGTATGCTTTTCCGGACTACACAAACAGAGTCAAATTCGACTTCGCCAGAGTCATATTCTATTCACTGAGTGATTCATTGAGTCGAGTTTGACTCTGGTGGAGTCGAATATTGACTCAGTTTTTTGTAGTTCGGAAAAGCCTATTTCAAAGAGAGTCATTTTGACCTACCATTTTTTGCGGTGTACTTGATCCGGAGTTCAATCAAAATAATACTGAATTTGTTTTTTGGTATATTGTAAAGAATAAAGCATTTAACAAATTTAAGCATTGGCTATAAACGAAAAAATACGTGTTTATGAGACAGTGGCTGGTTTGCAGTGACTTTAAGTCTACTTTGACTTGAGTATAAATTTGGCTTTATGTCCACGATTCTCAATTAGTTTTTTGCTTGATAGATAAGATGCTGCGGTGACAAATACTATGCAATATTTATTACAGCTGCTAGTTCACTTAGTGAGATATACACTGGAATGGAAACTGTGCTTTGAGAAAATTTTTAACTTTTAAACTTATAATTCAGCTGCCAATCTTAAGTTCGGCTTCGAGCTTTAAGTCGAATGTCCACTTAAAGTCACGTTCCTGTTCCTACTGTCCGCTATTAAATAGCTATCTTTTTTAACCCTCTCGTTCATAGAGTATACTATGAGCAGCTAAATACTATAATATACGAGCAATAGACACTGTGAACAGTGTTTAACAATTGTAACACATGTGCGCAGAGCAAAATCTGCACAAAACGTGAGAGCCCCCTCGGGCTGGACCGTCAAGCTCCTATAGCTCAGTGGTCATCGTAAACGCCTCCCATGGAACTACAAAACGTAATTAAAATGTTGACTTAAACCTGGAATTTTTACGAATTCAAAATTTGAAAAATTGTCAGGCGATTATTTTTAGAATCGCCTCGCTCCTTATGTTCCATGCTCGTAACTTGATTTTAAAAATTACTAAAAATGTAAGTTTGATTTTGGCATTTGAAATCGACCGATAAGCGAAGGCTCAACGGAATTAAAACTATTTCAATGCTATTTTGGTATAGAAGTTTGTAACATTGGATGGTAAGTTACATAGCTAGGGTAAATCGCGTGTAGAGAGCACTTAATGTGTTTACTGATGTCACGTGCAAGAAGATAGTGCAATGTATAGATGAGACTCCAGGTGGGGCAGGGCTGTTTTCTCCATCACACTTCTAACTCAGAGTATACCATGCTTAATAATCAGATAAGATACTACATTCTATCATATGAAAATTTAAACCCTATCCATCCAAAATGATTACAATTTTGTAGGAACTCTTCATTTCAATTTTTTCAAACAAACAAAAGAGAGATAACGGTTTTTCCGTTCAGGCACACTGATATACAACCAGAAATGAAATTTATAGCTTTCCAACTGATTGTTGTGTGCAAAAAGTATCGGCAAAGAATGGGCAATTTTTTGCAGTGCCTATGTCGATAGTCACGAAAAGTGCCGATTATTACTGGTGTCGATGCCAATTAATCCGGAAAAACGGTATGGGTCGCCTTGATAGCAAAGCTGCAGAACTTTAAGCGGACACTTTGCCACCACGCAACGTAATCCGCCTCTTAACTATTAGTGTGTTAGGCAATATACCTACTTACACGTTTACAATGCATAAGCGGCAAATTATGTTTCTAGACGAACTTATGATCCATTGCTGTATTAATCTGCATCGTGGATTCATCAGTCTGTGAACCTGAGAGTAGTCAGTATTTTTATAATGTTTGCGGCTTGATGTTGCTCAGTTAATGTGTGAACCAAATGATTCTCGTTTTGCTACAGATATAAATCAGCGAACTAATGTTAGAAAAGACCACAGCGTCCCTAATACGGCAGCTATCCACGAAGAAAGTAAAATTTCTCTGCATTTACACTCATATAGCGGTATCGAGTTGCTATGTGCACGAAATTTGTTAACGGAAGGCGAACGGACAGATTCATGTGAACCTGCTGTTTTATGTTCAGAAATCGAAGGTAATGTTGTTTCGGAGTCCGATCCGAAGAATTTGATCGACTCTTTCAGCGTGGAAAATAGTGTAACCAAATTGATGAATACCCAGACAGAGTCCCATGGGGACTGCGACAGAAACAACTCCGCTGCTGCTTCCTGTAGCAGAAGTTACGGAAAGCCGTTGGCTACAGTTTTGGAGAATGTTCCATTAAGTTATGATTGCCAGCAACATACAGAGCATTCGAAAAGCGATGTAAATAATTCTGCATTTCAAAACGACACGGAAGAAAACATATGCGAATCGGCGTGTTCGTTCGAAGTTATCGATCTCAATGAAACCGAGCCATCCTCTAAAAATGGATCGACCATAATCACGTGTGATCGTAATATGACTCATTCGATGGACGACACCCCTGTAGATGACGATAGCTTATCCACAGCAGGCACGATGGAACTTTCTAATTCAACATCAAAGAATAGGGCTATGATTTCAGAGACTGGTACCATATCGTTTTCGTTAAAAGCACATGCTCGACACGGTTCGTATGAAAACGGTCCAAGCTACTTTTTGGCTCACCCATCTCCAAATACTACTTGTGCTATTCCGAATGGCCACGCAGCACCAAATACTGGTACAATGTGTGGAAGTTTTGATCGAACTAATTCATTGTCGAGAGCAACTGCCGGTGAATTTTTAAACCTATGCAATCATTCTAGTAACAGCCTTTCTTCAATGAGCTTATATACGTGTGACTCAAAAACAAGCGTCAGGTGCGTATTATATTGTTCTTCTTTGTGTTTTACTTAATTTTGTCAATGCTGTTTTGATTTGCCTCTTGGGCAAAAGCTGCCGCATATTGTAATTTTTAGAGTATATACATATAGGTAAGATTTGCCATTGTAAGACTACGTTTTGTGTTTCGCTTGAGCATAACATAAACGTATATAATTAGACATATATCTCTCTATATATAGTATGCGTTTGTGCATTTTATTTTAGCGATGATTCCACTTCAAAACGAAGTTCACTTGACCGTAGAAGTCAAGTTAGTTTCGATGCATCAAGCTGGAGTTCTGGCTCAGACTGTGCTCATTATTCGTTCGGACCGCATAATCATTGTTCGCTTCATCATCATCATCATCATAATCAATCCAGCTGTTCTAGACCTCCACCGCATGGACGGTGTGACGATCCTGAGATTCTTGCGCTGAATAATAAGCGTCGGCTTGGAAGTTTATTGCCTCGGTAAGGTTTAAGGTATCAGTTTGGCGCATGAGTGTGAAATTTATTCTGTCTTGGAAGCTTTTCCCTCGGCAAGATTACGTAATTTCTTGTCATCTCGGCATACAAATGTGAAATATATATCCCTGAAGTCAATTTAGCAGAGTTTTGGATTTTTTATTTAGGTCAAGTTAGCGAGTTTGTTAGCTTTGTTAGTCAAATAGATTTGAGCTGTGTTTAGGTGTTAAAATGCATTAATTAAAGATTCATTCATGCGAAGTACGAACAACGTAATTTTTTTAAATACACTGTTGATCCAGATGCCGTTAGCTCTTTCGAAAACCAGATGTGACAATAAATTCTGGTTTACTGCAATAAGTTACGTACGTATGTATTTGGTTTTTCAAACCAGATATATTATACCCCTACTTTTTGTTCTAGCGTTTTAAAATAATCTGATGTATGGCTTTTAACTTTTTAGCACGTTGTTGTCGTGGATTGGAGGCAGCAACAATAACGCAACAAAACTGTGCTCTACAGATTATGCAGATTCAAATTTATGTAACAGTGGTGGTTCGGCCGCACATTGCTCATCATCGTTCTCACCGTCCGCATCAGTTAATTCGCTCAACGTGATTCGATCGGATATTACTTCCACAACTGCTCTTATACTAGAACAAAGACCGAGGTATTATTAATTAATTTTGATTGAATATCTGAGAAATTTGCAATATCGCAGAAGCAGAAAGCGACCGGGTATCCGGTTAAGGTTTAGGGTTCGGGAAAAACAACATCCAGCTCCAGCTCCGAAGTGGGAATATAGCTAGCGGTAATTGGTTGCCTACGGTTAAATGTTAATATTAGCAAGAGTGCATAATACCCTTTAACAAGAGTATGCAACTGGGTACATTCTATGTAGAAAAAATTTACCCAGCGCGCGTTGCATTTTTTGCTTACCACCTGTATTTGGGGGGGTCAAAATCTCCATCGATGTTGAAATTCATGTGCTATTGTATATACTAAAATGTGGTCCGATTATATTTTCGGTGTTGGCTGGCGGATACACGTGTAAAATGAACGTAAAATTGACCCCTCCCCCAAATGAGGGGGGGTTGGCCAAAAACGCAACGCGTGCCGGGTACATTTTTAATACACAGAATGTACCCAGTTGCACACTCTTGTTAGAGTGATCATCCACTCTTGATATTAGGTACATATACGTCATACAGCGATTTGATATTTCTGTAATTCAGTTTTTAATGTTTACATTTGTCAATTGCCAAGCTATGGGCTGGCATTTCAATAGTGGATGTAGTGGTTTCCCGCCGCTCGGCCAAACTCCCCACTCGGCAAATCTTCCCATTTTAAGCCACTCCAACTCATCAAATTCCCAGTGTGAACACGAGGGCATCGCCATATTCCCTCCTAATTAAGGGGTAGTGGGCACCTCCAGCCCCCCACTCGCGAATGTGATAACAAATTACCAGATGGGGTTCCATTAGTGTATTTATATTAAACTAAATACCATTGCGAAATTTTATTTTTATTCCATTCATTGCAAAAATAATCACAAAACTCCAACACACGTAAAACATCAATAAAATTATGCCTTGATGTGTCGTCTTAATTACGTCTGGTGTTGTTTCTCCCTTTGTTGGTATTGAGAGCAAGCAAAATCATGTTGCTGAAAAGGGAATGAATTTATATTCAAAAGGCAAGTACAGACAACATTTTGTATAGCCTTATGTTTAAGTTTAGCTCATTGAGGGATACAAATATTATCATTTGCCGATTAAATTGCTGAAACCAATGATTTTTCAAAAATTTTATTTCAGTATGATAACAATGATTGCCAAAAATATTGAAAAATCTACATTTAAAAATCAAGAAATGGAATTGACATCGGTTTATTGTAAACGTTGAGTAGAAAAACGGAAAGTTATTTTTACTTTAGTCTCGGTTTGAAACCTACCGAGACCCAGAAACCCGAGCCCGAGCCTAAGACCAGCCGTATCCCGAGGCTTGTCGAGACCGAGACCGCACATTCCTGTTTCCCAGAGAAGCTGCCGGAAATCATGTCGCACTCTGCTTGTGCGTTGGTCGTTCCAAATGCTGTTTACCTACAATTGTAATTTTATGCCTGAAAATATTGCTAATGTAATTATTGAATTGATTGCCAATGTCAATAGTTCTTGGTGTCTGACAGTGTTATTGTTGCCTTTTTAGATATTGCAAGACTAATTTGTTAAGTGGTTGTGAGTACCACTATATTCGTAATCAGGGTGCAAACGGAGTTCAGATTCCGGTTTTTTTCGCCTTCCAATTCAGTAATTTTTACCGGAATTAAAAATTCTTGTATTAAATTTTGGTCGGTGGAAATTAAGATATCCTACTAAAGAGCGACGACAAAAATCAAATAATTTCACTGTATAGTATATAAACCTTGACAGTCGCCAAAAATAAACCATTGACGGTAGATTTCGCTTCCGTGGATTATGAAAATCTAAAATACAGCAGATAAAGTGAATATCTATCTCCAACAAGGGCTATTTCACCAATAATATTGCGAAAAATAAAATTAAAATGAATTTTTCGATGGCATGTATTTTTCATTTTCCGGTTCTGTTTCCGGTAATTTTTTAAATTCCGGTTCAGGCAAATTGTGATTCCGGTTGCACCCTGTACCACGTAATGTGTTTCGCATATAATATGCATATTTTTGTGGGTTGGTAATTGGTAGGTATACTCAAATGTCTAGCCTAAGTAGCAGTTTTGATATGACTACTATTGGTTGGCTGTCGAAAGAGGTCGTATAGTAGTTTCGCCTACTAGCCACACTTCAATATCCGTATCTTGTTATATGTCTTAACCCTGGTTGGGGTTGTTGTTGATAGACGGGTGGCAAATACTTTGGCATAGCGTTGTGTGTTTGAGTCTACTATTTCTGTTTTGTTTCATTTTTATATATTTGTGGTGTAGAATTGAGCATGTTTAAAACAAAGTTCCGTGCATGTCAGTTTCAGTACAAATCCGGTTAGTGATCCAGCGCTGCTAAGTGGTATATATGTATTATGTGTTTTGTGCATTTTAGACGTACTATGTATCCTTCTTTTTATGTATATGTAACTGTTTGTTTATATCTTATCTTTCGCTAGTTGACACTAAGTGGGGCCTTTTCAGAGGTGCTCCGTGTTCAACACAGAGGCATTTGATAATTGTCAAGGGGGTTTTAGAAAGTAGAAATTTTTCGCAAACATATAGGCTGCTACCGGATTTAAAAATGCCTTCTACACTTTATTAAAATTTTGAGGCATACAATTCGTTATGCTGCTTATGACCTTCTGTGTCCCGGAACTATGCAATTTGTTTATTGTTTTAAAAGCTGCAAAAGCTGCCGGATGTTTATTGCTAAAAGCAGGGTGCAACCGGAATTCTGCTGATACTGATTCAGATTGCGCAATCAGTCGGAATCGGAATTTTGAAATTTTAATTTTAATCTTACATGATGTGATATGTTGTATAAAAATTCTTGACAGAACCAAAAATATCACCAATTTGTCCATGCGATGTTTTTGAATATTGTTGCCAATCAACAGACACCCTAAATCAACATTATTTGCCAATACAAGTTATCCGTACAGTCACAACATTTGTAGTTCCGATTTCAATTACAATATTGCAGTATAAGTTTGCTGTTCTGATTTCGATTCCGGTATAATCCAGCCCCGCTTTGCACCCTGAAAAGTTTGACATAACTCCATATTAAACGATTGTTTGTGACTAAAATGGCAATGTTTCTTAGTGGCTTCTGTTCGACATCACAGATACAGTTTGTACCAAGCCGTTATACAAAATAGCACTGAAATATGCGACTCCGGTTTTTTGTATCCGGTTCCACTCTAGACTACGGAGTGCAATGTATATTATTTTGATTTCAGCGGTTTACCAGCAAAGCCTCTACAGGAGCAAACGAAACATCAACAGCAGTATGATCAGATAATCGAAGCAGCTCGGAAAAAAGGTGTGTTTACGCCTAAATAGTTGGTCTGTTTACTTAATCTGCTTTCTTTAGCTTTAAACAAATTTTAAATGTCTTATTAATTATAATATTATCAACTAAAATTTTGTAAAGATAGAAATTTATCCTTAAATGATAGTGTTCAAATTGTTCTGATTACTATTTTGCAGAAGTAAAAGAGGCCAAGCTACGAAAGAAACGAACAGAAGATCAGATAAAGTATGAGGAATCTAAAGCGAATGCAATCCGAGAGTGGACAATCAATGTGATACCAAATTGGAACGCGCTGTGAGTTTGAAGCTAACGTTCTATGTAATTGCTGCTGTAATTGCCGCAGTAGCAGGGTTTCAACAGGAACATATTATAACGGGAACAGGCATTGAATCTATTATTTGCAGGAACAGGAACCGGAATTTGAAATAATTTTCATCATCAAATTACTGTGGATTTTTAGAAAACTAGCCAAAAAATGGCTTAAGCGAACTTTCAGATATTTTGTCATCAAGTTTTGCGAAAAAACATCAGATTTTCAATATAATACTTTAATAACAAAATTGAACTAATTGCAAATACACTCATTTCTAAACAACTCATTTTCAAAGACAATGTGTAGAATATTTATGTGATTATGAATAATTTGCCACACGACCGTAAAACTTCCGGTTCCTACATCTTCGAATGCAGGAACAGGAATTGAACGTGGAACCCTGTCTAATTAATAGTAATATGCATGGATTCAAAACTTTCTAATAAATTCAAATGAAAACCTACATACGTATTTCTAGCGGTTTGCGTTGGAAAACTGGTGTTTGATAGAAGATAGTATAATTAGGTAACCGCAACAATCATCTACACCGGCAATTGTCAGTTTCCGTATATTGCCTGTTCCCGCGAAGCTTGTGTTTATAGGCATCGAAATTGTTTTTTGACTTAGATAATTTTTTGTGTCCGAATGCTACAAACTACAGTTGTAATTGCTTGCAATATACGAACTAACTACAAACCAATATAGTTTTACATTAATTGGGGCAATAATGGATTACAGCCATAAAACAAAACGAGTGCGCGACCTATGGTGGCAAGGTCTTCCGCCAAGCATTCGTGGCAAAGTTTGGCTGTTGTCGATTGGCAATGATCTCAACGTGTCTCCAGAGTTGTATAACGTTTGCCTTGCTCGTGCACAGAGGAAGTTAAACAGCACCGCTTGTTCTTCAAATTCTAGCAACACCGAAGAAATTATACCGGGTGGCGATAATCATGATGGTGCTAGCGGTTCAGATGGTAAAAACTTGCAAAAGCAGTGAAAGGTCTTAAATTTCGTTTTGGTTAGGTTTGCTAAACACTAGATTCAGTAGCTGCATTGTGAAATATTTGTTGTTTGTACCACATATAGCTAAGGATGTGCCGATTAATCGGCATCGGTAATAATCGGCGCTTTTCGTGAGTATCGGCATCGGTATCGGCACTTTAAAAATTGCCGATTCTTTGCCGATATTTTTTGCACATAATCCGTTGGAATGCTATCAATTTCATGTCTGGGTGCATACCAGTATGTCTGTTCAGGAAAATTGTTATCTCTCTTGAATTTGTGTTTGAAAAAACTAAAGTTATATCGTTTATGATGGATAGGGTTTAAGTCTTCATGTAATAAATAATGTATGTAATGTAGTATCCTATTTGTTTATTAAGAATGATATACTAAATTTTTAATCGGCATCGGCAAAAATTCTGGTATCGGCACATCCCTACATATAACCAATATTAGGTTTTCAAACGAGCGAACTGCATGCAGTTGCAGCGATCTGTTGTCAGTTGTATTAAGGTGTAATGTTTTCTTGTTTATAGAGAATCCATTTGGCCGAGAAAAAACGTTGGAGCTGATATCGTTAGATGTTGCCAGAACATTTCCGTACTTGGGTATATTTCAGCAGGTGCGTAAATCATCTCGAGGTAGTATTTTATCAACATTTCGCTGTCTACTGGTAGATAAAAAAGTGTAAGAAGTCGATTAAAGGCATAGCTAGTGGCCTTAAAATGACAAAGATATAGTTTGTGCTTTTACAAACGATAAACTAGATACTACCTCAGACGGAGGAATTTTGATTTCGTCCAAGGCAAAACAGGGTAAAGTTTTGGAACCAGAATTTGACAAGAATACGAACTAGGCTGTATATATGGGCATGGGTACTATATGAATTGCTAATGTTTTAACGAAAAATGGTGTAACGTTGTCATACCGCTTCAGGGCGGGCCCTACTATGATCTGTTGCGTTCACTACTCGGTGCTTATGTTTGTTACCGTCCGGACGTTGGCTATGTAAGTTGTTTTTATGTTTTATGTTGTGATAGTGAAATTTTTTGACAGCAAACCGTTAGCAGATGTACTTACTGTGTGGTAAACTATTCCGTTTAACTCATGTTTTCAATTTTATTTGCGATTGGTATTTGTTTACTGCGAAATTTTTTCGACGAATCCTTTTGCAATTTTTGCAGTCATATCTAATTGTTATCAAAGTTTTCAGTTGTTGATACTTTGGCATTTGCGATTGATTTATTTTGTTTTTAGGTTCAAGGAATGTCTTTCTTGGCTGCGGTCCTTCTACTTAATCTCGATAGTTCTGAAGCATTCACATGTTTTGCGAATTTGCTCAATAAGCCGTGTCAAATGGCATTTTTTCATCTTAATCAAGATAAAGTATGCGGTATAAACTGCTTGAAATTATATATGTAAACGGCTTGAAATAGCTGTATTGTAATGTTCAGGTTGTTTATCATGTTTAGCAAACAATACTTTACAAAGACTTTCCTCTCCTTCTAACTCTTCCTATTTTTTCGACGGGAGGGGCTTCTCCCGGATGGAATCTGGTGGCAATTGGTGTAGAGGTATTCATCCGGGTCCATCTAGAAACATTTATATGCGATAAGAATGCTCAAAGAACATATGTATTTGCGTTATATTTTAGGCCGTGAACTTTTTGTAAAATTTTTTTAAAGAATATATACATTATATAGAGTTTAATTATGATGGCGCGCACTTTGAAGGTTGTAAACAATATTGTTTTAGATGAAACAATACTTCGATGCTTATGAAAAGTATTTTGAAGATCAGCTTCCAAAACTTCACGCACATTTCAAACAGATGGATGTGTCACCTGATCTGTATTTAATTGACTGGTATGGTTTGTAACTAAACAAAGGAATTCTTGCTTTGTTTGGGGGTATTATGAACCTGCTATGTAGCTATTCGAAGGATCTTTTATTAGAACGTCTGTATATTTGACATTCGTTCATAAAATGTTTATAAAATTTTATTAAACACCTTAATATAGCGTAAAATTAGGCGACACAACTCACAATATTCTTTAAAAACTTCACATTTTTTATTTTAATGCTTTTGATTGATATTAACACTGATGCGCTTGTTGATGATAATTTTGGCATTTTTGTTATTGCAGGTTGTATACATTGTACGCGAAATCTTTGCCGTTGGATGTCGCGTGTCGTATTTGGGATGTATTTATGCGTGACGGTGATGAGTTTTTGTTTCAATCAGCATTAGGTTAGTCTTTTTGGTTTTGTTCTGTTCGTGCTTGATGTGTACAAACCTTGTGGCTTGTGACATTATAAACACTAGATAGAAAAATGGGTTTATGGATATTTTGTTAAAAACGCTTTTTTCGGAATCGCTTAGATGTCGTATTGACATTTTGGAACACGATATATTTTGGTTCTTGTTGCATTTTGCCGATATCTGTCATAGTTCAGTGTAGCTAGTTTGCCCAGGATTTGCAAAAAGTAATTCGCCTAGCATTAAATTCAGCAGGCTTCCAATTGCATTACCCATCAAAATTATTGGGTTTCTGATTCATTGTGCAAGATTAGTTTTGATAGTTGAGCAGTAGGGGTATAGTCAAGCCAGAGGTGGTTTTAGGAGCCGAAACTAATCTTTGGTATTTTTATAAGGGGCTCTACATGTTTTAGTATGTAACACAGTAAGGGTGGCGCTGTACTTTACTGAGCCAAGCTTCAGCGTACGGCGGCATGCCATAAAACTTTGAACGCATGGATAATGGTATAGTATCATCTAAACACCACTATAGTTCTTCTGCCCTAAATCTTATGCAGGATTTGTTCAAACGTTTTCATTTTATTACACCTAATGTAGTTTCTTCATTTAATCCTATAGGTATTCTTCACTTGTACGAAGAAATCCTAATCAAGCTTGACTTTGATCAGTTGACGCAATTTTTGACGCGTCTGCCGGAAAATTTATCATCTGACGATTTATTCAGTGCCATTGCATCGCTACGCAGTAGAACACGTGACAAGCGGAAATTTGTTTCGATTCTCGGTGAACTCATATCGAAAAGTAGCTCAAAACTAGCTCAAACTGCGTCGAGTGCAGTTCGGAACGCTACTTCGCCGTTATGCAATAATAATAGCCAGTCAAGTTTGAGTAATAATAATAATAATTGTGTTAATGCAAAAAGCACTAGTTGCAGTAGTACATATGGTGTGGGGATAGGTAATAGTTGTAGTTACGAAACAAACGGTGATAATAATAACACTAATAATAATAATAATACTAATAATAATAATGTATATATTGACAGCAAAAATGGTAATTGTGACAACATTTCTAACCTAAACGATAATGATATAAACATCGACAACAAGAACAACGGCAACAACGACAACAACAACAGCATCAATAATATCAGTAGTAGAAATTTACATAATATTGATACGAAGGAAAGTAATAGCAACAGTGTTAGTTGTGGAAATGGTAACGAAAGTTCAAATGCTTCACATAGCGGGTTAAATAGTTTACCGTCACCTACAACAGGTACTAAAGAAGTGATGCTTGGCAAATTTAATGCCCTACTAAATCGCAGGTCGATCTCAAATGTTGAACATAAACTGGGGGCGGGGGCTGCTACCCCTCGATTGCCTACCCCCTCCCTGTCGTCTAGTACATTAGATGCAGTCCGAAAGTCTAGTTATAGTACAAAATATGCAGATGGTGCTTCCGCAGTAAATAGAGCAAGTTATCCTGGTTCGAATTTGAAGGATGATGCAAATGAACGTTCGCGTGGTGAACATAATGGCAATGGTTCTATTTCGCAGCAGGACTCAACAGCTGGACGACGGACGCACTCAGAACGCGATTTTGGTCCATCTAATGAGCTAGAAGAGTGATGGGGATCAAACCGGGAACACAGGTTTGTGGAAATAAGGCTGAAACTTGTGTTTCAGATAGCGGTGTTTTTATTTGTACAGACAGTGGTGGTGAAGTTACTACAAAGGAAAATGGTTAGGATTGACAATGCAAGCAAGTGGGGGGTTTAGTTTGTTATTAAACTACGTGAGCTGGCGAAATAAATTTCTGGAGCCGGTAGGCAACCTTAGGAAACGTAAGTTTATATGCATAATTCGAGCTTTGACTGAATATACCATTTTTTGCTCAAGCTAAAGTTTGAAAGCTGCTAGCAAGTTTTTGGAGATTGGTGCTTATGGACTGACTGTGGAATTCAAATCGGTATCAGTCAATGTCCACAAAACTGTGGAAGGTTGTCGGCATTTGTAACCCCTTTTGCATTTAACAAATGCTTGCCAAGCTTCTGTAGCAGAGGGTGATAGTAAAACTTTCTACCCGTGAGGCTACGATTGGAATCCTGACTTGAAAAAAGTTTCAGTGTGTAACGGTAAATATTCGTGTGAAGAAAGGTTATGTATTTCTCCTGATTAAAATTATCGTAGGTATGGAAGTTTGTGTAAATTGTACAATAATTTGTGTTCGTGTGCAAATATTGTCTGCATTATGCGATTATTCGATTTGGTAGCTGCTTCGCAGCAACATAACGT
This sequence comes from Enoplolaimus lenunculus, assembly GCA_030248215.1. NCBI lineage: Eukaryota > Metazoa > Nematoda > Enoplea > Enoplida > Thoracostomopsidae > Enoplolaimus > Enoplolaimus lenunculus. The sequence goes on from JASANG010001787.1 coordinate 68,657, forward strand.
CATCAGCGATTTACCTTTGTGTGTTATAAAACTAAATCATGCTTCAGTGCAATGTTGCATATTTAAAATTATCTTCTTGTTGGTAATGCAAACTGTTTCATTTGAAATTGAAAGAATTTCGACAATTTCCATTCCATCGTCACTGTGAAGAAGTGCTAAGGTTTGAAGTGAGTCGTCAGAATCATTACAGCTCGCTTAAGATAATCAGAGACCTTCATCGCTTTCGAGCAAAGACTGGATTGTTTAAGAATTTTGACTTTCACACCACCATATAACCTTCTGAAATCGTTTTAGACTTTCAAAGCATGATTTGTCTGAGCCCGTAATGGATATATGTACTGTGCGATGTATCTTTTCAAATTGGAATGTCGGTCAGAGCACTTAAAACACAAACCTGTATTTCATTAAGAGTAGGATGTGCCGATTAATCAGCATCGGTAATAATCGACACTTTTCGTGAGTGTCGGCACCGGCACTGCAAAAAAATTGCCCATTCTTTGCCGATACTTTTTGCACATAACAGGCATTTGGAATGCTATCAGTTTCATTTCCAGTGTGGCTGGTCAGGAGAACCGTTATCTTTCTTGTGTTTGTGTTTGAAAAAATTAATTGAAATGAACCATTCTTATAAAATTATAATCGTTTATGATGGTTAGGGTTTAAGTCTTAATATAATACTGTAATGTAGTATCCTATCTGTTTATTAAGCATGGTTTACTAAAGTTGGAATCGGCATCGGCAAAAATTTTGGTGCCGGCACATTCCTAATTAAGATTCTGGGTATTTAACTCGAGTCCGCAAAGACTACTTAGATTTCATTTGCACATAGACTGTTTTAGGTACAAAACCTGAATGTGTATTGTATGGATTGTCGTATCTTTGTATAACGCAGTTATATTTTTGTAAATAGAAACCGAATGGTATATGTAGGTTCAATGGTAATTGTTTTTGTGTAAAATATTATTTATTAAATACTATATGTAGCAGTGCTTCGCTGAAATTGAGGCTAAAAATCGTGTTTGTATGTATTACGTTTTCATCTTATCGTTTTTCTTTGTGTATTGTCGTAAGATAAAATTTGATAAATATCTCTGATTGTTGTAAAGGCCCATGTTACTTTAATGGCGTCCAGATTTCTGGTGGGTCTGTAAAAGAGTAGGTTTAAATTCGAGATTACAATTTTTGCTTAGGCTGATGCTTAGGCTTAGGAACACATTTTTGCAACGCTTAGGCTTAGGCTTAGGAACAAGCATAATTTACTGTTACGCCCCTTAAAGTAGCATTGGCCGTTGTAAAAATGCGCATGACTAATCCATGTATTTTGACTAAAGTTTTTAGGTTATTAAAAAATGAGATAGAGAATTTTTCAATGGTTCAATTTTGGTTGCGGAGTTAGGGTTGTGCTATTCTTTCGTTGACGTGAGGCGTCCGTCACCGTGCGTCACCCGTACGGCAGGGATGAGCGGTCTCAAGATTTGGCTGGTCTCAGTCTCGCTTTTGTTCAGTCTCGGTGGTTGGCAACCCGAGATCAAGAGGTGAAAAAGCGATAAGCAATAACAAAATTTTTTTGATCGCAGCTTTGGCCCGGAAGTGCTTGCGCATTTCACCTACCAACACAGACAGCGAACGATTGTGGAGCACCGCTACCTGGTTATACAGCGATTTGAGAAGCGGAATGATCCCTCCGGTTACCCAAAATTGTATTTTTGAAAGGAAACCCAAAACACTTTGATTTTATTGTGACAGAGCGCAAATAGTTGCATTTTCGCGTTTAAAACATTTAAAGCATCGTTTAACAAAATTATGGATCATCCGCATTTATAACGTCACGCTATGTTAAAATAATTTTCCTGTCTGTTCGGTTTTCCCGGGAGCAAAACACTGTTTTTAGGCAGTGGGATTTGTCTCGAGCCTGTTTGAAGGGTATGACGACAGTAGCCAAGTAAACAATTAAGTGGGTCTCTGTCTCGGCCTCGCTTTGTTAACCGAGACCGCGGATCCCTGCCGTGCGGTGCCGTCCGTCACCGTTCCTCTACGACAACGCTAGGTGACGAACGGCGCCGGACGTCAAGTATAGCGCTGCCCTTATAAGGAAAGGTCATAGAAGGAAATATGAAGAAATTGCGTCTTTAACAGCTTGCTGCGATTGCATTTCTGCTCAAGTCCAGAAGTTCATGTTTTGATACGCTCAAGTGAAAATGAAAAATTCAAGTTAACAATTCTTATTCAGTAAACATTTATTCTGAGCGACTCAAATACTTCAAACAGTGTACAAGTTTAGATGGTACACTCGGTAAATATCTGGTTTGTATTGCATCAGTCAATCAATGTAATTTTATTTATTAAGTTTATACATTTAACTCTCATACAAAGTAAGCATAAGCATAAGTCTCGGCGTGCCGTACGATGTACACAGTGGCGTACGGCGCAAGACAGCCCACGATAACGCTATGGGACACCAAAAGAAACAAGAAGTATTCCAACATCTTGAGAAAGTCAGTACAATTTCTGGTTAGATATTTTTAATCTAGCCTACAGTTGATAGTTTTTCAATCACCGTATCAATTGTAAACCTAGTATATACTTCCTACTGTTTTCAGAAATTTCAGGCAAATTTTGTCAATAATTGCCGGAGACATTAACGACACTAACAGTACACATTCGTTCCTTAATGTGGAACATATGTGTCTTTAGATTGGTGTTTATAGGCAACAGCTCGTTCAATGTAATTATTGCTAATTTATAAAGCAATCTAGCGCTGTATTCATTGTTTGTGACTTTATTTGTATTTGTTGGTGTGTAGGTATTGGGGTTGATGTTGTTGTGATAGTTAGTATAGATTGTTTTGAATGCGCAGTTGACGAACGTAGTACGCCAAAGTTTATTCATTTAATGCTAATTGTAGAGGGACAGTAAACCAACTCTAATTGGTGGAGGTGAATTATGTGGGAAAGCATTATACTTTTTGTGATTAATGGCGTTCAGTTGCAGTTCTGTTGTGCCGTGTGTTACAGGGGCACAGCAGACGTGGACTCTGTCCATTTTTTGTGGATCAAAAAATTTTGCACATAATGAGCTCAAATGTGGACAAGAAATAAAACATGGAAAAGAAAAGACTATTAAAAATAAAGTCCCTTTTTTTGCCAAATTACTAAGATTATATTTGGCTTGTTGCTATCTTCGTTCGCGAGATGGCTAGCTTGTGTATGCTCACTTACGAATCGGTTGCTTCGGCACTGGTGTACCTATTAGATTCAAAGTTTGTAATGAACAACTACTTATGTTTGTACGTTTTAAGACATTTATATTTATATGTTTGTTTGTCGTTTCGTTATATTCATTCATAGTTTGACAAATTCCACATCCATTGATTCACAGCAACAGATTGTTTTTGTTTTGTTTCGTGCGAATTTTATTTTAAAAAAACGAAGAGAAATTATAAATTGTTTTTGCTTTGAATTTCAATATCATAGTTTTGTTTCAGTATAAAATTAAACGGAAAAATGTTTGCACATATTTTGATTGCTGGTGATTAATCGCAAGCGTGTAACGTCTAAATCACTTTTAGAGAAACAGTTTCGTGCTGAAACAAGGGCTGTTGATTTGTTGGGAATGGGGGCTGTATTGTGAAATATTAACGAAAATTTGTAAATTGTATTGAATATCTATGTGTAATTTACTAGACTGTTAGCCCAGAGAGAAAATGAATCAAAGTCTTTTGTGATTTTTAGCCCAAAGGGTTTTAAGAATAGTTTGGGTTTTTGTAACAAATGTAAGAAACCTGTTATTCGAAGTTTTTTATAGAACCAGGATGCTCTTCTAAAATCTGGCCTACGTACCTAATAGGTATCGTTATGGAAAACAATATAAATTTTCAATAAAGACAAACAAATGACACTATTTTAGTCAGATTCTTCTCAGTTAAAGTCAAGTAGTATATGGCGTGTATAAAGTTAAAAGCGAAAGAGCAGTACGTAACAGCTTGCGGAGCACTTGACTCGCGTCCGTAGCCCGTACGTTAAGGTTTTATCATACGTCAAAAGAAGTAAAGAAATAATAGTGTGTAGTAGTGCAACTACGACTTGAATTTATGCACCGGTTGTTTTTCTGTTAGCTGCATAAGATATGATCAAGTTAATGCAAAGTATCTCTAAATCTGTTGTGTCCTACCCTTCATAAAATACTTGCGTGTTTTTGCTCGTATGAGCTATTAGTTAAGCAAAAGTATATTATCGGTTGCAAGGTGCGGAACACTGGCCGATGTTAGTTTGATCGGCGATAGTTTTTCCGCGGAACTCCAATAGAGTAAGTTTAAGCTTTTGGCTACTGTTTTGCATAGGCTTTGGATTAGGCTTAAGCGTAGAAATATGCTTATAAGTGCTGTTACGCCCCTCAAAGTGACATTGGCCGGGACTCTTGACACCACTGTGTTGGAGCATGCGAAGCGAATTGCAAAATGTAATACCATCTGAAATCTTGTAGTACCTTTATGCCTCTAAGCTTTTTGATTTTTTCAAGAAACTTTCCACGAAATTTCAAAATAATAAATACTACTATACAGTAATCGCGTCATGATTATGGTTCGTCTATAGAAACTTAGCTGCAGTAAATTTTGGATTTTGGTCCTGACATTACAGCCATAGTTATGTATGTACATTAACGCAGCCAAACCGCAAGCAAAACAAATTTTGAATCTGAATGGAAATTTTAACTCTGTGGCTTTGGCGCCTGTTTAAACAATTTCCCGTTAGACACTATCAGGGTTAGCCAGAAGTGGTAAAATACCGGAGACGAAGCCGAGGTCTACAACATTTATCGAGCCGGTGATCGATTTTCTGCCGGAGGCGGGGGCGGACCTCCAGTTGTACCCTGCTATCAGATAGTATTACGTAGCTAAATTTTATTTAATGTTTTAAAATGATGGTATATTGCGCTCAGAATTGTCATGAATAAATTTTGTTGATGGTATTACGCGTAGATGGTATAACGCATGTACGTGGCGAAACCTGAATCACATCACCACGGGATGCGGACAGTATCTGTTTGTCTTTCGAGAATACCGCGTCTTCAGAGTACTGAAGTCAATTGTGCACCGTTTTAACCATTTAGAATATATGTATTTGTATTTTATATATATAAATATATATGTATTTATATATACATATATAGCGAGAATGTAACATTGCTATATAACTTCATTTCTCATTCTTTGTGGACTTTGTCATTAAATTGTTTGTGCACAAATGGAATATTTATATAAAATTTAGTTGAAACTGTTTTTTAATATTCCGTGCTCTGTTTGACGTTTTTTTGAAGAAAAGTCCGACTTGAACGCTAAGTTTTTGGGAGTATGTTTTGCAGAAAAGTTTGCACAACATTTATTTTCGGATATTCCGAAGTTTGCAACGCAATGAATTGTAACTGGTATGAAATGTCCCCACTAATAAAAATAAATATGAGATATGCTATTAAATGTGATTAAATTTTCAGGTTTGAACCGTTTTCGTCATTTTGATCACTATCCGTATCCGTTATTTTTATTATCTCACGCCCTGCTGAAAACTAAATACAGAATATTGTGTTAAAGTTTAGTATAAAAAATTGCATAATAGGTCGGAACAGTAATACAAGCATATTCCTAAGCCTATTCCTAAGCAGAAATGTTAGTCTATAAAGCTTAAAATCTGACTCTATTGCAGCACCGCATGAAAATGATCCGGCCCTGTTCTATACTATAAGATGGGTGCCGGATATCCGGATTCGAAAAAAAATCCGGATAAGTATTCGAAATGAAATATGTATCTGGATATCCACCGGATATGCGAAATTCTAATAGGTGTACTGAATATGGCGCTATACTTTTGACGACGTCCGGCGCTGTCCGTAACCGTACAGCACTGTACCGTAAAGCACATGTATTTCTACATATCATCGCATAACGATTCATAAGCGAAATTTTGTAACATGCGGTGCCGTACGACGTCGGACGTTGCCGCACGACAAGTATAGCGCCACCCTTATCTATATATTACAAAATTAAAATTTAGCAAGAATAATTAAAAAATTAACAGCAGATTAAGTGCGCTGAACATGTCATCAAACGCAAAAAATGACTCAATTCATTCAGTTCAGCGTGTCGCTTTTATACAGTATTAATATACATGAAAGATGTAGGTTTCTGATCTGTTGAAAATACATTTTTGCCTCGCAGTAAAAAAACATCACGAAAGTGAGAGTATATATTCAAATAACAAGTGTAAAACACACTAAGCCTAACCCGAGTAAAAAATTAGTCTAAAATTCGAGTCTACTCTATTACGGTATAGTGAGAAAGCGGAAACTAACGGACCCAGAGGGAGAGAAGCGGGGCGTACGCCTCGTCAGAATTTTTTGTGATAAAATGGTAAGGACCTTACCTTACATTATCCCTATCAGAAACTTTCTTGTAAAAAATGATAAGGTCCTACCTTACAATTTCCCCCCTCAGAAAATTTTGGTGAAAAATTGCGTTTCACAACATTTGCCAGCTCGCCCCCGTCAGCAATTTCTAATTTCTGGATCCGCCGCTGAAAGCGGCGCACCAATAAAAGTAACATGAACTGGTGTTTGTACGATATTTTAAGGCCGTCCTCCCGGTTTCTGGTGGGTCTGTAAAAGAGTACTTATGCTTACATCCTAGACTACATTTTTTGCTTAGGCTCCGGAATACGCTTTTGCAACGCTATGCGTAGACTTAGAAATACTCTTAATTTACTGTTACGGCCGTAAAAGTAACATTGTTTACAATTAAACGTTAAGTATGTTTCAATGTGTTTCGTTCTAGGAACGTAAAGCCACTTTTATGTATATGTGTGTTCGAGAGAAATGTGACTTTCGATAGAATCTCTGTTGCAGTAGTTTAAATCAGACAGAGACAAACCAAATCAACCAGGGTGTAAACGGATCATTTCCGTTATTTCTATAACAGAAACGAACACCATGAAATCAAACTCAATATCAGGTGGCTAAACGCTAGTAGCAATCTTGTAAATTGAATATATACACAGTTCTATTGAAGCAATTTCATAATAAATAACTATTTTTAGAATTGTATGTTTTTACGCCCATAACAATCAGCTCTTTGGCCAGGGTACTTCCCTAAAGCATCAAGTTAAAACAATGCTTAAGAAACGAAAATTGAGGTTTGGAAGCCCAAAAAACGCAAAATCGATTTCCGGATATCCGAAAAAGGAAACTTGATTTCGAATGCCCGGATAAATACTTGCAGAGGGAGGGTAAGTATCGCCTGTTATTCGGTTACGGATTATTATTTATTTTAACCCGCCCTACGACGCCGTTTGTTACTGACATGTATATCCGGTACTGCAACCATCCGTTGAATTGACGGTTTACTTAAAACGTGCGATAATGCAATGTTATACATTGGAATGTACATACTTTCAAAACTTAAGTAAGCGTTAAAGTTTCGAACTCAACTGTATTTAGGCCTGGAGTCATTTATGCAATACAATTAGGAATAATTAACATTTATGGACTCTGATCTGGGTTTAGGGAATCTATCCGCTTACGGACTCTTATTAGGGATACGGACTTGTATTGATTGGGACTCAAAATTGGAACCTACTCTTATTACTCCCTTTTATTCGGATCACTGCAGTAGGCGCATTTATATTTTTTTCGTTTTAGCAAAAACATTCCAGCTTTTTTTCTGTTGATTACTTACATATTTTCATTGAACAAGAGGTATTGTCAGAACTGCATCGAGACGACCCTTTCTCCGAAGTATATACTGCGAATATGCATGGTTTTCCCCTTAATTTCTCCGAAAAGGCCACGCCGCAAATCGAACATCGGACCTCTCGCTTGCGAGTCAAGCGCGCTACCCCCATTACACCATGCGACCCATATATTTTTGTCTAGTTCTATTTATATGTGCACGTGTATGTATGTGTCTACATGCACTATATTGTATTGACCCGAATTAGAGGAGGGGTCCCCATTTTTGAGTCTAAATCAATAGGCGTCCGTATCTCTAATTAGAGTCCGTAAGCGGATAGGGTTCCTAAACCCTAATTAGAGTACATAAATGTCAATTAACCTTAACTGTAGCGTATAAATGACTACAGGACCAAATAATTTGAGTTCGAAACTTTAAAGCATACTTAAATTTTGAAAGTACATTCCTAAGTATGACCTTGTCACAAAAAAATAAAAGTCTAATTCAACGGGTAATTGCACTACCGGATATATATCAGTAACGAAGGGCGGCGGAGCGTGGGAAAAACAAATAACAGTCCGTAACCGAACAACAAGGGGAGGTGCCCTCTGGAGAGGCCAAATAAATATCAGTCCCCCCATCGTATTCGGGTCACTACAGTTCTTATGCACATACACATATCACATAATACCAACAGACAGGTATATTAAGATTTCGGCAAACACAATGTTTTCTGGTGCTTAATACGCACTAGTACATCGAACGAACGGGTATTTTTTATCTTCTACAATTTTGTTTTAATCACAAAATTAGTTTAAAACTGGCTACTGCTGACACGGTTTGTTCTCACATCGAAGCCGTTCCTCAGTTAGCTTTTGAAGTTCTTCAAGCTGTTCTTGTCGTTGACGCATAATCTCTGCAAAGTACGGCATGACTCGTTTTGTTTGCGGCAAGAAATTGGGCCACCGTGCGGGCGACAGCTGTGAATTTGCGTTGCCGTTCCACGATAGCAGTGTTGGTTGGTGTCCATACCCGTTAACTGTTTCCATGAAGTGTTTTTTAAGAAATGGTCTGTAAACAAACAAATCATATGTACAGGTTACCACAGGGTGTAACCGGATGTGAATGATACCACGGACGGGTCATCCATGCATGGGCTATTCCTTCTTTAGGAGTAAAAGTTGACGCAGTCCCAGGTCGATTGAGGTCGATTTTTTTCATGAGCCGGCGGTAAAATACCTCCGATTGTACGCAAGTTGCAAGCTGGATTACAGATATGTCGAAGCGAATGTAATAAATGTTGCAGAATATATATATGACGAATATTTTGTTCGAACCGCTTACCCTATCATTGACCGGCACGCTGTAAATTCCGATCAGTCGATTACTCAACCCAGATAGCGAATTAGTCATTTCTGGTTATTCCTAAGCTATAACAGGAAGCATCAACTTGCTATGAGCTGATTGAATTCATGATGAGTCGATTAATTAACTCAGAATGTGTTCAATGAACTCCAGAATTCTGAGTTACTAAAAGACCTAGTGTAAAACTCAGGGATCTGAGTGGATTCAACTCATTCTGAGTTAAAATCAACTCGCTCTAATTTACAGTGAATTATTTACAATTCCGCAAATAAGTAAACTGTGATCAAAATTTTGAAAGTTTACCTCAAATATCCCATAACAACGTTGACAGGATCAACAGGTTTTCCCTCCAAGTTGTATATTGGTTCACATTGTGATTCAACTGCGCAATAACACATGCATACCGCTAGTGCACTAATTAACAGAGACGCGTTCATTATATACCTATACGTTGAAAATTAAATAACTTTCAAAATTACTACAAATATACCTAGCGATGTGTCTAAAATTTAGCCATACGCTTATAGTTAATCCCCGTGAAATTTTTGGAGGGTTGAAAAAAGTAGCTCAAAGATTTAGCGTCAATAATCTACGACCCACGAGAGTAAAATAAATGTCCTCTATCACTACCGGAATTCACAAGATTGTTCAAATCCATTGTTTTGCAACTAAATTTTGCTTATGTCGTCGAAATTAACTATAGTGGACATTTTAGTGCAGGATGCAACCAGATATTCGTTTACGTTTCTGGTGAAAATCGAAGTATGTTTCCGTTAAATACATACCGTAAATTTCGTGGTGTTCATACTTAAAATTAATTGTAAATCACGTATGAAAATTTTACGTTATATATGTGGGGTTCACGTTACCAATTGTGCGCTTGGTACCTGTTTTGCCACTATGCCCAGAGCGGTACGCACTAACTTTTTTGTTACCCATATGGATACAAACAGAAAATATAATGTTGCACATAGCTAGGTTTTTGAATGACCTACCCTTGTGGGTAGAGATAAGATGTCAGCTCGGAGCCTCTATAGATGCCAATATAATGCACTTTCACGCTTGCAGTTTAAAACGGCTCAGTACAGTGAGTTGTGTTTTATAAGTCTGCTTAAGTGTTTTTTACAATACATCTTTCGAAAAAAACCTAAAAAGTACGCAAGCTATAAATCTTTTAAAAAATCGCAAGGTACCCATATGGGTAACAAACCGAAGACTAGCAACCCATAGCTTCAAACGTAAGGTACTCATATGGGTAGTAGCTAGCTAACAACCTAGTCATATAGGTTGCTTCTACTTCCTGATATGGGTAGGTGACAAAACAAGTCCCAAGCGCACAATCGGTACCGTGAACATCACATTATATACATTTCGCGGCCCATGTAAACATCTGTAGCGAAACGTTTTTTCTGTGGGTTGCTAACAGAGTAAAGTTCAAGCTTTAGACTGATTTTTTGCTTAGGCTTAGGTATAACCTCATTCTTACGCTTGCTTAGCCCAAGGCTTACGTATCATTCTACTATTCCCCTGTTCTATAAATTGGCCTTGCGCTAAAGATAAGGAATGTGATAACGAAACATAACGTGTTCTCAAACTAGCAGGGTGTAACTGGATATCCGTTTCAGTTTTTGTTAAAAATCTGTGTCCGTTTCCGTATCCCCTTCCGTTCTTACCAGAAATTTTGTTATTTTTAGGCTCAAAAATTTTAGTTGTAAATCACGTCGGATATCTCGCAATTTTTCATTACAGGTATGCAGCGATTGTTCGAAATGAAACAACAATTACAAAATTCATCCAAAAGCTTAATTTTTTAATACTTCAACCTTCGTTTCCCGTTTCCGTTTCCGTTCCCGTTACTTTTATTATTATCTGTTTCCGTTTCCGTTATTTTTACTATCCGTTCATACACTGCAAACTAACACCATTTTCTTGTAGCTTTTAGAGCCCTGTATATTTAGCATTAACCAAGATACTGTTCCTAGTTTGGCAAGGAATCACGCTTTTTATCTATAATACAGACCTGCATATATCCTACTCCACCTTATTGCCAACTGCGAAGAAATTCATAAACCCAAAACGCGTATACTTATTTACCGTATTTAATACAATGATTTGAACGTGAAAATTAAAAATTGATATGTACCTTTCTTCATTTTATTTTATATATACATTGTACTTTAGATTGTTTGGCCCATAGAACAGGGCCGGAACACTAGCATAAAGTATATTGCTAAGCCTAAGCCTAAGCAAAAAAGTTAGAGTTAAAGCTTAAGCTCGCCACGGACCCACAAGAAAACGTTCTGGCACTGTTATGGGCCGATTATTTATATTGATAATTGCTTACTTCGGCTCGCTGCTTTGAACTTGCCGAGTTCGAACCTAAAATTAAATTATCTATGTCTTCTCACCAATTGTACTTGTTGAGTACATTTTTTCAACTGCGAGCAACCAGGTATCGGCGAATCAAAAAATTTGATGAACGATAAAAATTTTAGACAGTCGATTTGCTAGAAAAAATTGAAGTGGTTTGATGAAAAAATTTGACAACCGAGAGAAATTCTATCACCTGAATGTGGACCTACTGTTGCGGCCTTTTTCCAATCAAATTGAAAAGATAGAAATATTTCAAACGTTTACAGATTATTAGATTTAGAAACTCTCAATTAGCGAATGACCTCTTTTAGTAAACAGTCATGTGGATTTGAAAGTTCAGTCGTATGACGGCAGGCAAACTATTAATAAACAAAGAACTGCCACTGCCAGGTGTACAAATCTTGACTCGATTGTTTACAAAGACTCTCATTTTCAACCGTAGACAGGAATTATATTTCAACTATTTTCCATTTAGATTGGAACCAGAATACAACCAGAAGTAAAAGAAATTGGAGTTGGGTGTCAGCAAATTTTGCCGGAGCCAGAAACAAGAGCAGGTTAAGTAAAATTAAGTAATAAAGATAATGTTTAAATCTGTCAATTCAAAACTGTGTAACAAATATATACGATAACGTTTATTATACCGGAACAGGAGTCGGAGGTCAATTTTTTGCCGGAACCGCAGCCGGAGGTCGACGTGCGTTTCGGGTGGGAGGGTCTTTTCATTTAGGGGAATGGAAAGCGCTAAGCACGACGCTGGCTTACGTTGAGATATGCTCCATAGGTCTTCAGACGGGGAAATCGTAAAGGAGCATGGCGTCCAGATCGTAGCATTTATTCCGCGAAAACCTACGCGGATTAAAATTCCTATTCAAAGAAACTGTTCGGTATAGATGACCGCCGGATATCCGGACATGAAAATATCCGGATATGTATATATCCGAAAAGAAATATATTCGGGTATCTGCGGGATGGATGCATCTGTGCAATTAAGTTTTTAGTTCAAAATTTCAATTTATCGAAACGGAACCTTTACTTGTGAATGTAATTGGGCCTATAAACACAATTGTCTGTGGCCGTTGGAATTGTCTCAGTTGTTTTTTGAACCATTAAATACATTTGTTAGAATTTGTCTTTTGCTATGCAAAGCAGAGCCGCATCGACCGCCTATTCGTGCTGTTCGAGCTGAAAATTCCAATTTCCCAATTCTCCAAAATCTCGAGCGAAAAGTGTTGCGACCAAAATCTCACATTCCGTGGTTATATGTTTTAAATGTTTACAGCATAGCATGATACGATCGAAGCTGTTTTAACCCTTTCTCACATGAGTATATTCTATTTCCCCTGACACCTACTTTTATGCTAGGATTCGAACTCCAGTGACTGGAGTGGGAGGCGTATACCATCACTACTCAGCTATAGGATCTTGACGCTCGATCCCGAGGGGGCTCTCACGTCTTGTGGTGATTTAGTACTATGTATACGTGTTGCAATTGTTAAACATGGTGCGATATATATTATTTAATGTATATGCACTGCGCCAAGTTGCCTGTAAGCAACTCAATGTGAGAAGGAGTTATAGATAGTAAACTGAAAATTTTTTGCATAAAGCATCAAATTTTTGGAAGTTCTGGTGCCCAAGTTTACTTTGGGGTGCGAACATTTTTTTTCGCTAGACTACAATAGAGTATTAAGCTTAGAGCTTTTAACCAATTTTTTTTGCTTAAGGTTTAAGCTTATGTTCGGTAATAGGCTTATTCTTACGCTGAGGCTTAGGCTTAAACTTAGGTTCAGGAATATGCTTATACTCAAAGTAACATTGGCCGAGGATGCTTATATCATAATATTTTTTCTCCTTTTTTCCAATGTATTAACACATGTACTATACGTTTAAAGGAAGGGTACAGTTGTATGTTTAGCACCTGTCTGCTCGTTCTAGACATACGAAGACGAACCAAACCAGCTAAAAGCTTCGGGAGGGAAAAGCCAATATTAAAATGCTCATTTTTTGTCTTAGCGAGTTCAAAGATAGCTCAAAAGATGCGTTATTACATATAGAATACATTTACATACTTTTTACAGCTTAAAAATTAAGTTTAAAAAAATTATAGGGTGCGTAAAGTACCCAAAAAAGCAAAGTTACATACAAATAATGATCTAACAATTGATGGCTGTTTTGCGCTTATAACAAATTGTTCTATGCCTCAGGGCCCATAATTAGCACTACGAGTTAAATGACGTGGTTATAAACAGCAAAAAGTGAGGATCGGAACTTAAAAAAATAAAATTCAATCCCGATTATTTAAAATGCAGCTAAGAGTTAAAAGAAATGCTTCAGACGAACAAAAACTGTCGGTCGGATACCCGGAAAAAGACATAAAACTTAATTCCGGATATCCGAATGATAACCTTCACTATTTCTGCTATTCGGTATTTTAAATCTGCTTTGCCATGAAATTGAATTAACTATAGAAGTTCAACGTGAGATTTGATTGTATTCAACAGAATTTTTCAATGAATTTGCATAAATTACACCATATATAACGCATTGCTTCCAAGTAAATACCAGATACGAAACATATTGTTTCTAATTTTCCGCGAACCACGCAAACTTAAATGCTCTATTTTAGTAGCACGTTTAATATGCACTTAAACCAGCAGGTCCGTAGCCAGCTCACCTTGCTATGGGAGGCTAAAAATATTTTTAGCAGGGGCATTCAAGTGTTTTCAATGAGTTATAAGCAGGGTTGAAAATTTTCTGAGGGGGAGGCAAAATTTGTCCAGGTCCAATATTTTTGTAAATTATTTAGGAAACTGTTTAGCAGCCGAAAACTGGACCAATGTAGCGAACAAGGGATGAACAGTAGTGTAAGCTTATTCCTAAGCCTAAAGCGTAAGAATGTGAGCTTATACCAAAGCGTAAATCAAAGCAAAAAATAGTTCAATAAGCGTAAGCGTCTTCCATTCCAGTGCCACGGGATTAAACGTTCCGCCCGAAAAGCAATTTGTGAAATTTCAAAGAAATATATTTCTTCAGAATCAAGAAAACGCTTTGTACAAATTTCAAAATTTGTAATGGCAAATTTTGTTCTGTGAGAAATTAAAATCTAACAACTGCAAGCTTCATGTTCGAAAACCTATCATTAAAAATACAAACTGAATTTTCCACAATGCATAATGACACTAATTGAAAATTTTCTGATTAACCCTATCACACAGGGATATTTTCAATGTCATTTGAGAAGTATTAATTTCAAGGCACGATTCAAACCCCAGTCTCCCGGACGGGAAGTGTTTTCGATAACCACTGAGCAACATAGGAGCTTGACGCACGAACCGTGGCGGCTTTCAGGTGTTAAGATTTTATACTGCTTGTATTATTAAGAATTTATGAAATGCCGTTTACTGAATTCAAGATATATTCGCGTTCTTGGGTTACGTGTATATACTCTGCAAACACTGGATCATGTATATGAAACTACCGTTCAAATAAATACAATCTATTGTTATTGCAACGTAATCCAAAATACAATTTAAATTCTGCATTAATAATCAGTCTCAGATGGTGACTTAACGTTAATTTGCATGCACTTTGATGAAATAATATGGCTTTCATGTGAAATTAATAACCATAAAGCTCTTACCTGACAACCTACTTTCAATATATAATTATATAATTATTTATTGCCGTACTGAAATTAAGCAAACCTGAATACAAAAGTCGAGCGAAAATTTTAATTTTTGAAAGTTTATATCTCTATTTAAAAACATCGCTTAACAGTAATTTTAAATTAATACCGCGAAGTCCCGATTGTCTCTTGACGCTGTGTCGTTTTTCAAATTTAACCGAATCAGCAATTAATTATATAATTCACAACATCGTGTCATTATACAGTGAACACCAAAAATTGATTAAAATGTTTTGATAAAATCTTTTTTAAAATTTCAACTCTGCGAGCACGGTTATTTTAGTCAACAGATAAATTAATAAAAATAATACAAATTTGGAATTTAAGCTCAAATTCTCGTTTTTATATTTTCAAATTGTTTTAAGCCAGACACTTTCCAACGTATTTGGTGTGTGTACCGATTATATTTGTGAATATACCTAAGAACTGTAATGTGAAAATTTTAAGTTTACATAAAGTTCGTATTATCTTAACGTGCATTGAATGCATTTAATAACTAGTCAGCCAGGTTTGTGCAATGCACAAAAGTTAGCGAGTACACAACAAGTTGAATGCAAATTTTCTTTTAAAAAACGATCAAGTTTCTATTAGAAATAATATTGCAAACAATTTAATTCTGGAAAGTTGCCACAAAATATGTATGTGAGGCATTCCAGCTTTAATAGTTAGATAATAATAATAATAATAATAATAATAATAATAATAATAATACATATTATTGCTGTTTACGCCCCTCGAAGTGAACATAGACCAACAATGTCTGTCATCGCAATAAGCGCGGTATATCCAGATGTGAAAGATATCTTTATTCAGACAAAAGTTTCCGAAATGACCACACGTTTGAGAATTATGGACAACGAAAAGGTCTTAAAATAAACGGTTAAAATGACATAATTATCGCTTAAATGTTTATAATTAACGACTATTAAATTAAGCTGATATTTAGTGTCTTGTACAATTTGACTTCATTCAAGACATCTGATTAACAGCCAAATAGTCACGCTATGTAATTTTTAGTAGCAGTTCAATTGCCAGACTAAACTTTCACGCCGGGAAAGTATATTAATTGAGATAAATCATACGAGGAAACTATATATACTATCGTTTCCTGTTCCATAAAAACGCTGGGCCAGGAAACGGTTATGGGTCTTTAATTTTTGACCAAACAACGATACAAAATATTGAAAGTTTAATTTCGTTGATAATTTTCTTAAAGCATGGAATTAGGGCAATCTTACAGTGGCATACAGCAGCCTTCTTAAACAATTTTAACTGCGGTTGTAAGCTTGACAACCGTTCATTTGTAAATGTCCAAAGTCTATAGTTTGTTGTATTAGATTTTATGTTTTTTGCAGTAAAATTTCTGGGCGCTTAGTATTGAGATAATAGTTTGTTGTGTCTTTAGGCAAAACTTTAGACTCTGGCTTTTGTCAGTCACACGTTACCGTTTGTTGGTTGCGCACAAATAATGTACACGCTGTACGCTGTTCTACTGGAACGGTAAGGACGTCTATATATACTGTTTACAAGACTTACGATTTGTCCACTGATTACAAAGCTAATAAGCGCACACTTATAACTTTAGCTCAATGGTGTGCGGACAAAATTTATGTGGCAATAACGGTGTAGCTTGCTTAAGTTTTAAATGTTAGTTGTTACATATGCCATATATTTTAAAAGTAGATAATATACACGAAAACATTTAAAATGTTTGTAAAAGTTCAGTTCTGAGCTGCACTGGGGTATATCTGGCATCAAGGTTCAAAAATCATTGAATTTCTAATGCACGTGGCTACAGCAATATTTTGGTTTTTCCAATGTTAAATGCTAACTTATCTCAATTTAGAGTACCAAAGTTAATTGTGTGCAACCGCATTTGCACTTTACAAACAAATGAATCATCGATAAAAACATACGCACAGTTTTTTCTGAAAACAGGACTTTTTGTCAAACAGTTGACGTGTGCTAAACCGTGGTTGTGTAGTATCTGAACGTTTGTTTTTAGTCTGTAAAATACTTTCATGGCACCAAGTTGGCTTGCTGTAAAATTTGTTTTGGTATCTAATTCTTACGCAAACATTCAGTAACTTTATTTTCTGTGCTGATGTAATGCTTTAGTGTTGGGTATACATATACGCTGCAATTCGCCGTTCCGTTATGCGTTTCACGTCGGCAACAACATAATGCAACGTTAATCAATTTGGAAAATTTAGTATTGTATAACTTGCATAAAAACAATGTAACGGACATACATTAGTAATATCGATAGCTACGTGGACATTTTTCGCTCAGAACAACGGTATCGAAATGTCCGCTTTTATAGTTCAACTATTGGAGGACATTTAGTTAGCTAACTATACTGTAGGACGCTGCGTGTGCGCAGAGTAGTTTGTGACGTGGGACTGACATGCCTACTTTTTTTGCAAAAAACCATCACAAACTCAAACATTATTTAATTCAATAATAATATTCTGATCTGCAGTTTAAGGTATTCAGTGTAACAAAATTGTTGCATATTTTCAAGTAATATATATCTACTATATGGTACGAATAGGAACGATACCGGACCCTAAAACTTCAACCCATTTTTAGGAGACATTGTTTTCAAGCATAAAATAAAACATCAATTTAGTCGAAGACAATTTTTTTTAGAATTTTAGTTGTCTTTGAAGTTAAACCTTTTACGAAACTGAATTTTTACCTCCAAACATTTTGCCACACATTTGATAACTAAATTATATATGTACATATACAGATATAATATATAATATATTTTGATATCTGCTATACAGAGAACACCCGATATCGGTTAAAATGCACTGCATGTGCCCATTTTCTTCTCACAGTCCTGATTCAAACACCAGTGGTCGCACACCGCATCAAACACTGATTCCCTCCCAGGCCGCACTTATACCGACAATACTGATCTAAATTATTAACACTTCCGGGTCCATTCCACGCTCCTCGAACACTGCGCGCTCCTTCCGTGGTACGTTTATCCTTCAACGGACCTCCAAACAAACGACTTTGTGCCCATATCGGCTTGATCCCTAGCTGACCGGCCTGTATGCTCTTAATAGCTCGAGCTGGGGTCACCAAAGCCCTTCCGAGCGCTGTAATACCACTTGGAAACCGTTTTCGGAACCCAGTTTCGTAAGGATCTGTTGCCCCTGCATCGCTTGCGCTCATCCGTTTTGCGTCGTATTGTTGAAAACATTTCATTAAACATCGTGAATCTGCAGGATTAGCACACGAATATTGACAACTTAGCATTCGTATATCGCCATAGTACGCACCGTCAGACAGTAATTGTGGTGCAATTAGCGAAACGCAACTGCAAACAATTGCACATGCAAGAGCAATATTAATACAATTTGTTGAGATCATTGTTTAGCTGAGAATTGCTAAATATGTTCTCTGAAATTTAACCCAATAATAAATAGAATCTCTGAAAATTTACAATTTTCAGGCAAGTCATGGGGCGTAGAACTCAATGAGTATTTATGAATAATGCAGTCGGTGAAATGCAATTGCAAAATATTGCACATGCAAAAAGCAACATTTAACTATCACTGCAAAAAATGGTGAGTCAAATTGACTCTAAGTTACGGAAATGTTAGATATCATCCGGGAAAATGTGAAATTTCTATGTATGTCATCGGCTAGAAATTTTCAATCTTACCCCACTCAACCCAGTAGAAAATTTCAGCGAGAATCCGTATTGTGGTTCCAAATGCTGCAGAACATCAGTGTTCGCCACAGTTCGCCTACTTCGAATCGTGCAGTAATAAACTTGCGACAAGAGTTTTCGCTATTGTGCGTCATTCATACGACGCCTTCCGTCACCGTGCGTCACCCGAACGGTGCCGTCCGTCACCGTGCGTCACCCGAACGGTGCCGTCCGTCACCGTGCGTCATCCGTACGGTGACGTCCGTCACCGTGCGTCACCCGAACGGTGTCGTCCGTCACCGTGCATCACCTGTACAGTGCCGTCCGTCACCGTGCGTCACCCGTACGGTGCCGTCCGACACCATGCGGTATCATACGCAAATAATTGATGTACGATAACTTATGGTGCGAACGGTGACGGACGGCGCGTACGGGTGACGAGCGGTGACGGACGGCGCCGGACATCAAGTATAGCGCAACACTAAATCTTCTCAAATTGTAATATTAACCCGAGGTTTGGATTGAAATAATAATTTCTGATTCCGTGGTTTGCTTTTTTTAGTTATCATTGACTATAAAAAGTGAGTCAAACGTATACAATCTATAGCATAAATCTACTTAATATGCAGAACAATGATTGAGAAGTTTTTCAATTGCTATAATTTTTTCACTCATTCGTTATACTAGAATAGAGTCCATGTATTGATAGAATACCTTCCAAACAAATTATTTTAGTTGAAGTCTATAATGCAATTTTGAACCTAAGCCAAAACTCGAGTCAAAGCATAAAACTGTGAAGTATAAACCAAAACACAAAGTTGGCGAGCGTAAACGTGAACGATGAGGAAAATTCCAAGGTTAATCGTAGTCGAAGCATAAGTTTGAGCTGTAGCTAAGCTGAAACTTTAGGTTAAATTCGGCGACTAGCTTGGTTAGAGGCCAATGTAAAGAACAGGGCCTTAACATAGTAGTAAGCATATTCTTAATATTAAGGTTAAGCCTGAACCTGAGCATAAAGATAAGCCTGTATCTAAGCCTAAGCCTATTAAGCAGCAAAAAATTAATTTCAAGCTTAAGCTTTTACTCTATTGCAGTTCCGCTGAAAAACGGTCCGCTCTTTAGATGACGCGAACTTTCGAACTGGTCAAAAACAGCGCAGCTCCTTCTGCTCACGGAAAATAGGGCTGCTTTACTAAAAGTTTTCAGAACTCGTAATGTAGAAATTAAAAGTTTTAATGGGAATAAACTGGTTATTTAAAATATTTTCCAGACTGTTCAATTTTTATAGTATTTTCTCACAATACGAAAAAGCTCCTGGTGTTCTTATTTGAAGTCTTTATTCAAAGATACTTGAACCATAAAAACCCCAGCGAAGGGTTTTGTTGTGAGTGAACCACAAACATTTAAATCGGTACGGTCGGCATTGAATAACGACTAATATATTTTACATTTTACAGAGTGAAATTGGCTTATTATATTGACGATTTTATTCAGCAAAGTAGCTGGAAAAATACCTTTACCTGATGAATAAAGTTTTGAACTGAACGACGAATCACGTATCTGTTTTCATCCCGATTAATACTCTTAAAACTTAAACTTTAAATTGTAGCTTAACTAAACTTGATTGTTAGTTTTGGGTATTTACGGCCGGACGGACTAACTAAACCGCAATTGTAAAGGTAAGGTTACAATGATATATTTTTTAAGTTTAACACTAGTTTAAGTCAAACTTATTTTTGACTTAAGCAAGTTCAGCCCAGAATTCATTAAGTTGAGCCTAAACTAAAAAATGTATAAGATTCCAAACGAGCTTAAACGTAAGTATCTCTACACTGCAAAAATGGTGAATCAAATTGACTCTCTCTGAAACAAGCTTCTCTTGACTACACAAACTGAGTCAAAATTCGACTCCGCCAGAGTCAGCTTGAGTCGAATTTTGACTCAGTTTGTGTAGTCAGGAAAAGCTTATTTCGGAGAGAGTCAATTTGACTCACAATTTTTTGCAGTGTAACTCTACCTGTTTGTTTAGTTAATCTAGAAAGGTAATATACTGCTGCTCGATTAGCCTAAGCTTAAATTGCGTAATGCTATGTCCGCAAAAAATAGTTTAGTTTGGTACTGTAAGCCTGCCCCTGGTATTAGCTTGGTACTCCAAAACGGAGGTGGCGTAGCGATAACGTAAATCCTTTATCTATACATGTTGGCTACATTTCAAACAAGCCATCTGGGGGGAATCTACTACTGTTTTGATGGAATTATTTTGAAATTTGAATGGCTGAAGCATTTTAAAATTAAATTTAATAAATTCCGTACTTTTTGATCGATAGGCATAGTTCGGACATAAGACATTTATGAAATGCGCATTTTAAAAAACTTGAAATTCCACTGAAACATTATTTTCGCCAGTCGCAACAGGAAAAGCATTCCTAATACAAGAATTAATCGTTTAAAAAGTATAACAGATGCATATCACAGGTGAAACAAAAACTGATCAATCATTTTCACTCAGAGTTTATACCGGTGTAACTGCTTTTAAAATACAAGACTGTTTTCAAAGCAAAACTCAATTTTGAACTGAAGTTCATTGATCAACGTGAGAAGGACTCAAGGTGTTTTCAAATAGCTTAATACCCTCAATTTGAGTTTATAATACGACTACATAAATTATCATATGCCAAAGCCTAAGCCTAAACTTAAGCGTAAAAATTAGGTTACACCTAATCCTATTAAGCCTAAGCCTAATCCAACGCAAAAAATGTCAAAAGCTTAAGCTTACTCTATAGCAGTCCCGCATAAAATCTTACATGCCCTGATTTTTACATGGACGGCAGCTACTTAGCCACAATGGATGTAACTATCATCATATAGAAAACCGCATCAGGACTGTTTTGGCAGCATAACCGTTGTCTCAAGAACACAGCAACGATTTTTTCCAAGAATGTCAAACTGGACGGAGCAGGACACTCAAAATTGGAGGGACCATCAAATTTCTTGTTTCGGACCGGTCCTGTATTAAAGAATCCGATCTTTTGGTCGGCAACCAAGAGCAAAACGAAATGCATAGCTTAATGACCCAAACCGCGCAAGCAAAACGAGACAGAACCCTGTGCGTTTTTTGCATTATATTTTTCAAATTAAAACATTATAGATAGTAAACTGAAAATTTTTCGCTTAAGCTTTTAGTTCTGGTGTGTCTCAAAGTGGTGTGGTACGCAACACCTTTTCAGTTTTCTACAGTTGTTGACTGACACCTCACAAAAACCTGTGTTCCCGCAATGCCTGCATGGTTTGCTGATCGCGGAAGTTCAGCGGAAGCATTGCTGCAAAACTGATTTGAAATTTATGACTAACAATTAACCTGTCTATAAAAGAACAACGGGTAGTTTTTATTTGGACAGATAATGTCTGCTGGTTTAACACCTAAAAGTTTCAAATTATAGCGTTTGACTTGATTGAGTTTATATTCGGGGTTGTCGTAACTGAGTTGATTTCAACTCAGAATGGGTTTAATCTATTCAGAAGCCTGAGCTCTGAGTAGCGCTTCAGAACCCAGAATTGTGAACTGACTGAACTCATTTTGAATTAATCAACTCACTCGCAATTAGATCAGCTCAGAGCGAGATGATGTTTTCTGTTATTAACTCAAAAATGACTAATTCGCTCTGTGAGAGTTGATTAATCAACCCATCGCAATTTACAGTGTACGTTTACTGTACTCATGTCTATGCCACAAGCACATTCTCAAGGGCTGTTTCGACTGCATACTTAAAAAAGCATAGCTATCTAAAAATGCTAGATTCATACATGGTCGCAGATGCGTCATTCATTTTAATTAAGATGCATGGGAAAGCAAAAGTGGTTTAAAGCTAACACTTGCCACAAAACTTGCATGCCAAGTTTTTGGCTTAAACACTAAGACAAAATCATGTTAGCGTTACGCTAACAATTGGTACGCAAAATCTTGTGTCCTGTGTTAGCGGAGCCCTAAACCACTTTTACTTTCTCTTACACCTAAATTAAAAGTGAATACCGCATAAAACGTGCTTAAAAATAATTGCAGCTTATAAGCGAGACCGGTGGCGCTTATTCCGGTTTACGTCTTTCTTTCGACATATCAGCGTAAAGCTTTGATATCCAGTTTTTAGCACGCTTTCGCATGCTTTCCGTTGTGTACTATATACATTCTTCTTCTTTAATATTTCATTGATCTTTGTATAGAACCCAACAGGCAGGTTCAGGGGAGAACCTTAAAGATTTCCGTTTGGGAGTGTAGGATGTGACGTCATGTAAGAATGCATTTCACCTGTTGTAACCAGACCGTTATTTTAAAATCTATTAAAACTGTTTTTGTTGTGCAGAAATTTCCGGAATGATACATACCATCCATCTATCCGTATTCTGTAACCTTCTGATTGGTGCATAATTTAGGGCCAATCAGCCACCCCATACCCCCATTTGAGGGGGCGCCACTTCTAAAGGGGCCCCCATCCTAATCGGTTGACACAAAACATGTCAAAATTTTAGTATGCGTCTGGATTCTCGCTCGCGACTTCGAAGGCCCCACCCTAAAGTTTAGGTGAGCACCCACCGCTGTCCGCTCTGATACTGGCGTAACAAACCAAAGCGTTTAACTTCCTGGTATCATTTTTGATCGGTATTTATGTTTAAAAACCAATTAACACAATTTTATTAGTCCTAAGTTACGGGCAAACACTGCCTTTTGGTGGTCCCTAAAAAGTGCCTTTTGGTGGTTCCTTCTTCTCAAATAATTTTTGCATTTCTTATTAAGTCACTATCATCGTACTGCCGATTACGTACTTATGTGTCAACTTAGCCAAAAACAGTAATATCGCTATACAAAACAAGTACATCGGAGAAACCTAAACGGGAAATGAGTCTTTAAAATGGATTTCAAGCATTTTGTCACGCAATGAAACATTAACTGCAAAAATTGTAGCGAAATTGCAACATTTTTTGAAGCGGAACATGTTTACTGTATCGTTGCAGAGTGCGTTCATATCTCGGAAGAACGCATAGCCGTGTACTACAACTATTACTTGTCAACAATTTAACGCAATTATGCCTTTACAGACTCATGACCGACATAGTGATGTCTTGAATTCCAGGCTTTATCTCTAAAAATTTTCAGAAATATGGGTCTGAAAATTTTAAACCTTGTATTATAGCTCAATCTATTGACACAAGACAAATAAACATTTAATTCAACTTATAATTGCAGTACCGGATATATATCAGCAACGAAGGGCGGCGGAGCGAAAATAAATAACAGTCCGTAACGGAATAACAAAGGGGGTACCCTCTGGAGAGGCCAAATAAATATCAGTCCCCCTCTTATTCGGGTCACTACAGTTGAACGAATCGTGTCCCGCCTGCCCCGGTTATATCGTGAATCCAGCATTTTATATATTCGTCTTGAAAATTGAAGAGTATAAAGGCTTGAAATTTCAAAGTAATTTTTTGTCTGTATAGTAACCTCACAATGTGAAATTGATTAATATGGTAAACTTTCAGCTGATATTGTTGGCCAGAGCTTGTGGGAAACCTTATATTCCAGCACGACAGAAAGAACTAGAATCACTTTTGTGAATTTTTTGCCATGAAATGTCACAATAGAAAAGTTGATTTTGCTTTCCCGAAACTACGATTTCAACTGAAACTACTTAACTGCTGACAAGTGTGTGAAGTATTAAAAACTTGGTACGTTTACAAACAAGCCAATTATGGTGTCGAATATCATGAATTTGTTATAGAATAACCGAAAGGACAAAAGAACACACATTGTATTAACAAATAAAAGATGCCACACGTTTGTCACAGACAAGTGGTTATAATTAGCATTTTAGATAAATTTCTTTGGCATGTTTAAGGTTCCTTTTGACTTTAGAAATGTATGGGCATAAAAAATGTAAACAACGGTTCAGATGCGTCCTAAAAACGTTTTGCGGCTACGCTTCTGCTTCGTCGACGATAATAAAACCTTATGTAACATTTTTTATTAATTGCAATTAATAATCTAGACAACAGTTCGGAGTTCATGTTGCAATATTTTGTTTAATACTTGAAGTATATATGTCGTCCTTGCCCCAATCAGCTATTTTCACCAGTTGGCAACCGGGACTTCCCAAACGACCACTGCCGGTCAGTGCAGCCCAAAAACTACTTCAATGCAAACTGTTTTTGATTGGAGCACTGAGCATTGTACAGATTGCTGATTAAACAGCTGCTGGAATGCGAACTGTTTGTGACTGGTTGTTCTGTTCAGGCTAGACTGTGTTCGAGAAAACTTGTTATATTTAGAACTGTATTATCACACACCTAGCCTTGTCAATTTGTATTGAGCTAGCCCGGGTTCTTTATTTCTTTCCTTTGTTTCTATCAAGCTGGTTCTTTGCGTAGTTCGCTTGTGTCGACCCGCCCGTTTTCTCGCTTACTCTAGTGGGTAATCTAATCACCTGCAGATTATGAGCTTAGGTTTTGTTAATTTACCTATAAAGCTAGTTGAGTGTGTACGGGTTGGCGCTGAATAAATTCGCGCCGAGTACAAATAGTATTTGTTTTAGCCGTCTGAACAGGGTTGGTTGGAAAAGTAGTACTGCGTTTTAACCTGAGAAATAGAATTCCGGCCTATGAAAATAATGGGTCATCCACGTTAAAACGCATGCACATTTTTAAAGAACTGTCTCTCACTTTTGGGTGCCTGCGTTGTCCCTACCCACTCTCTACACTCTTCTGTTATGCCTAGAGCATATTCATTGTTTAAAGGTTCGGTCAATGGCATACTGACATCTCAGACAGTGTAAATAGACTGGGTAGGGACAACGCGGGCACCCAAAAGGGGTGGACTTTCCAAGTCACGGGCCCATCCTAGCAGGCACTGACCTGACAAATTTTCAATCATATCAAAAGTTGCCGAGGGTAGGCGGTGCCAAAAACTTAGACTAATAAATTATCTTTATATCCATAGTTAAATTTCTATTTCGGATAACCGAAACGTTAGGTTTACAAGATAGCTACTAATGGTCATCCACCTTATAATGCGCGCGCTAATGTAAAAATTTGGCCAACCACCCGGTAGGGATCTGTGTATAAATCGAAGCTGCTACTAGCGTGTAGGTACAATTTTATGCGGCACGTAGACACTATTAATAGTCGCGACACTGTCCAAAGGGAGTCGAGACAAGAGGTAAAAAATTAAGCAAAATAAATAGTGTATATGTGTTTGTGTTGTTGTTGTGTATGTTTGCGATGGTATATGAACACAGTGTAATGACTTTACGTCCTCGTTAGGGACTACCGGACTTTATGGTGGTCTCGTAATAGAGTGTGGTAAAACGACGTCGGGCCTTACTCTAGACCCAGACATTTTGTTGCAGTAACGCGTGCACTAAACGTGGATGTTCCATAAAACTAATAAATACTTTCGTTGACCACTTGAATCAGCATTGCTGGCGGAAGCGCCCCCCAAATACCCGAATTGGGGGGCGACCCTTATGGGCTCCATTTTGGCAAACAAAGAATTTTGTCGCTGACCACGAAGTAAAGTCGTGAACCATTTTATTGGGGGTTTCCTTGACCTGTTTGGGGGGCCGACTATCATAACGCCGGTCCTGTGAACGAGTTGATTTGGTTTGCTCCGTCTGATTTGAACTACTACAACAGAGATTTTATCAAATGCCACCTTTCCCTCGAACAATACGTGCATGATACGATTTACGTTCCAAGAAGAAAGAACCACATTCAAATATATTTTTAAGCTTAATCGCACAAACATCAGCCCATAACTTTTAGTGCGCTTCGGAATCGGAATTTTGCAATTTTAAGTTAAATCATACTTTGGTTGCATAAAAATTCTCTCGATCTCAACATTTATACAAACAAAACTACCGTTTTATTTCGAAAATAAAAATTGATTGTGGTATAGTTTTACAGAAGCAAAAACAATGCCAACACTTTGATGCGACACTTTTGAAAATGTTTGCCAACTAACAGATTCCCAAAATTAATATATTTCTTAATTCAAATTATACGTATTGTCACTAAATTTGTAGTTTTGATTTCGATTCCTGTAATCCAGTTCCGTTTTGCAACCAGCTGCACATGCTAAATTGATGAAAATTGATTAACGCACTGGCACTATATACATTTAAATTATTTGTGTGCCCCCCCAAACAAAAATCCTGGCTACGCCCATGTATGCAAGTCAATTTTCTCAAATATAGTCAAACCTGAACAACTAATCAAAATTGTTTGCATTCCGCAGTAGTTTGTGCTGCCCCAAACAGCAATTGTAGTTTGGGACTTCCCATTTGCCAAGTATGGTGCATAGAGCTATTTGGGGTACTACATATACGCTAGCAACAGCGGCAGCGTTTCAAGAAGATAAATCTCATCCGATAGTAGTAATTTACTGGTCGCAAAATTTCAGGCAAATAGCTAAAGCATTGCGGCTGGAAAAAACGGTCTGCGTCTGGTTATAAAAAAGTACCGCTCCTGCAGGGAATTGTAGGAATTCGCACTTCAACAAACCATTAGTGTTTAGCAAGTGCGTTAACTAAAATGCGAAGGCCCAATATCATCCTTACATGCTCACCGCAATTCCTTCAGCAGAATGGCTTTTTCACACTTTCACTAGGTTTTAAACATTTTAGGGCCAGTGATAAAAGCTCCGTTATAAAACGCATGGCCCGTGTAACTTTAAGGGGCGTCCAGATTTCTGATGTGTCCATAAAACAGTAGGTTTAGATTCTAGAATACAGTATTTACTTAGGCTTAGACTTAGGCTTCGGAACACATTTTTGCAACGCTTAGGCTTATGATTAGGCTTAGAAATACGCTTAATCTACTGTTACGCCCCTTAAAGTTCCATTGGCCAAAAGCATTAATCTATACGTTAAAAACTTTATCAAAGTTTCTTGCAAACGACTGAAATTTAAAGTGAAATCTTGGTCCATCCTGCTAAAAGAAATGTCGTGTTTGCCAGGTTATTGATGGAGGACAATATATGAAAATATACGTAGCTAGCGTTATTAATGTCAAGAGACTGCTTTACTAATCACCGCAACATTAAAAGTTTTGGCCGCTTGGTTTGTGCCAAAATTTCAAAATTTAATTTGTGTCTGAATCTGTCCGAGTTCCAGATGTGAAATAGTTCGTGAACGAAATTTCCAAATGGAGAGGCGGGCTGTGGTGCAGTGGTAAAGTGCTTGCCTCGGAATTCTAAGGACGCTTCTTCCATCCTTGCACTGTAGGCCCGCTTTTTCAACTGCTTAGTGGGAAACTTTTGAAGTCACGGTTAATACCTAGACTGCCAAGATTGCTGATTAATATTTACTCTTCTTACTGCTACTAGGGCTTGACAGGTTAGCTCACCACATATGAACATATCTAATCCTTAATTGCATATATGTAATTTTTGGCCAGTGTCGACCAACCGCTGTTAATTGTTATAAAATGATGCGTCAACTGTTTAGTTTGCGTTCTGCTTTAATTGATTTAGCAAGGTAAGTGTGTTACTTAGCGTAGACGATTAGCAGCATATAATTGTAAGTTTTAATTTATTTCGTTCTTTGGCTTATGTTCCGGCGAAAATCCATTGCATGCTCGGTATATTTTGACTAGTTTAATTTTTGTATGCGCTTTGTAATTACAAAAATTTAGGCCGTCAACAAGTGCGATCAGCCAGTGCAAGTATACGTTTCATTTCCTTAACAAGCAGCAGGAACGCAGCAAGCATAACTTTACATGGGCTGAAGATTATGATTTCCAGAAGGCAAGAAAAATGGTTGCTGTCAAGCGTACCTTGCCAGAAGAATGGACTCATTATAACAACGTTGTTTATCCTCCTAATGCTATGGAAGATGGAAAACTAAAGAAGCGGGTATGGTTTTCGGCTGCCTCTTGTTTGCGTTATTAATGTTGTGGGAATTATTAAAGATCTGGATCATTTTAGTTTGAGGGCCACGACGTTTTTCCGCAAGACCTGTGTAGCTAACGTTTTGGTCGGTATATATGCACGGTAAACGGTAAGTGTATGTAAAGCAAAGAATTTCACACATGTGCACAAATACCAATATGGGACGATGTGGCTTTAGACTATTTTTGTGCTTATTCTTGGACTTTCCAGTAGGAAAACTATTCATGACTGCTTTTATTTTTAGGAAATATTTCATGTGCGGGAAAACGTCAGGCACAGTCCGGATAAAATGTTCTATGCGTGTCATTTGGTACGTCAGATTGGCGTGTTCTTGTGTGTGTTGCTCGTAGCAACCCTGGAATTAGTTTCCGATATAATTTCAGAAATTGAGTCTTCTTTGTATATCCAATTCCACCATTAGGTGGGCTGCTGCCCCTTAACCTCCTGCAACGTGAAAGAAAACTACGAAGAAAGCGGGCTTTCATCTCCAAGCGCCCCATGTAAGCTGTTTTTCTTATCGTACACCAAAACAGTCTAAAATACTTTATCAAGGATCATAACTGTCTCAATAACTAATTGCTTAGTGTGGGCTTGGACCTGGGCTGGCGCCCGCTACCCAACCTGCTTAGTGTCCTTTCAGAATGCAGGTTAAAAATAGCATAGAATTGATTCAAAACGGTTGGTTGCTAGTGTTATATGTTGTTTCAGGCGGAAGGTAGAGCTATTGACGATGCATTACAACAGTTAAAATTTGTAAACAGAAAATCAGCCGGAATTCTCCGAGAGGTATTATAACACACGACTGTCTTATACTGAAATGCGATGCTAAACATCAGGGGTTTCACAAAGGTGGTGGGGATTTTCCTTCGGGAGGGGCGGGGGCACGGCCTTTGATAGCTGTGGAAGGTGGTATATATCGTCTTTAATGCCTAAAATTCCAGTTTCAGCTCTTCGGCCACTTGTAAAACTTATACTCAAGTTGCATCCTCAGATTTATTATCAAGCCTCCTTTTGTGTGTGTTTTGTCCAGGACTTTGGAGGACTGTGGAAAGAAGGTCAAGTACTATAAGAATTTAAAGAAAGAGTTGATTTCTCAACCTGCCTTCGTCCAATGAACGGCTACACCTTCGGCCGCATCCCTTCTGCAAAGGTTAAAGAGGCGTCCCGGTTGGCCCTGCTTTATCCACTTGTATTTTCCAACGGGTTCAATCTAAGCACCGAACCTTCAATTGGTTCCTTCAGTATGTATTCTAACTCTACTTATGCAAACTAAACACTCCATCAAAGTGTGACAGAGCAGCAGCGACAGCAGTTGAAAAAATATCTTTAACAATATAGATTTGTTTTTGCTTTGATCTATGTAGCATTAGTGAGATTCGTTATCTTTAGATTTTGTTAGAAGCTCAAGAAAAAGCTGTCGCAGAAGCGAATATAGAATTCAAAACGAACATGTGGGTTGGTAAGTGGATTTTGAAAATTGGTTGAGTATGTGTCCAACAAACAAAATGTGTTTTTCGTTTTCAGTGTATATACTGTGGTGTACTTTATTAACTTATTACATTTCCGTTTCTCAAAAGGCTACATAGCGCACGTTTTTTGTCAATGGTTTTGCAATTGATTGTGAGAATTTTTGTAATGGGCGTACCAGAATAGTCGTTTCGGCATTTGGTTTTAAAAATTACCATGTTTTTATTAATTTAGCCGAAGCGTTTTCTCGAAAGTCGCGTGTTATCAAAGGGTTACGACGGCACGCACGCGGACGATATGGTATTGTACATTATCGCTTTTGTAATGTTTATGTTCGCTTGGAAGAAGGCATGCCACCTCCGGATTCTGAGCGCCTTTTGTTCCCAAGAAAAGATGGATGGCAGAAAGCTGAACAGTATTTGAATTGGCTCCGTGGTCGGAAAATTGAAATGGGGCTATAGTTTGAAACACAATGAAGACATTGGTGTAATCGAGCTCTATTCATTGTACGTTATGTGCAAAACGTTTCGTATGTTTAATACATTGTGGTTTGGCTGTTTGATATGCAGAAAATCTCCGTGTGGCGGTTGGATAGTTTTTCATTTCACAGAATCTGTGCTACCTTCTCTGAACCCCTAGTTTAAGCACAATGTTTAATATTAATACAGCTAGTGTCACATTGAGACAGTACAAAGGTCGTTTGATACAACTGACGTCAGATTTTGTTTTTTAACGATTAACATGATGCATAGCTTTAAGCGTGATGTTGTATTCCCGTGTTGCGAAACACGTTTTTGCGAAGATATTGTTTCAAAAATAAAGTTTATCAGCTTTTAACTGTTTTTGAAATTTGTTTGCGATAATAGCTGAGCGAACGGCTTGTTTGAGTTGGATCGATTTTCATAGTTGCTAGATTTAAGAGAAACTAGTATTGTTTACCACAAACATAGCATATTCTGTTGTTAGTTTAATTTTTCAAGATTGCGATTTCGCCACCCGGAAAAATTCCTAGCTTGGCATTTTTATTCATGGAAAAATTACAGTAAATATCGTTTTTAGTCATAGTTTGACTTCCTCATAAGAATTTCCCCTCCCCTGAAAGACTAGTAGCTTGGCATTTCGCCCCGAAGAATTCAACTGGCTGTGATAGTTAATTTTCTCCATAGGAATTTTTCCACCGCCCCAACTGAAATTACTAGTTTTGGCATTTCCCCTTGGTTTAATTTAATTAACTACAATAACAGCAAATCTTAATAAATATTTTACTGAAAGATCTCGAAAATCAAAGACCAAGTTTTTTTAAATATCGAACTTTAAAGCCGAAAGTTTTACAGTTACTGCTGGGTCTGTAAAAGAGTAGGCTTACATTTTAGACTGCATTTTTTGCGTAGGCTTAGGAATACTTTTTTTTGGCTTAGGAAAGCGCTTAATCTACTGTTATGGCCCTAAAACTAACATTTGCCCAGTTCTTTATGCCGAAATACTTCAGGAAGTAAAAAATTGGCTAATGTAAATGTTCAGTTCAGTTTCATTTTTCTAGAGAATTTGCAAAAATGTTATTTCTAGAGACTTGGCAAGAAAATTATTCTCGGTGCATTATGACGAGGTTTATTTTAGTGACTTGACTGGAATACGATGCAGCTCTGCTGATTTAACATAATTCCAAATGTTGTACATATCGTCCCTCTGACGTCATGGAAAGCTTCCATGATCCTTTGCTTCTAGATTATTATAGACATACTCACGAACGTTACCTTTTGCTGTATAGAGTAACGTATTTCCTTTATAAGTGAAGCGCTGAGCAGATTTTGAGTGTTGCTTTCTTTGAAACTCTATCTTTAACCTTGCTCTTATTAAAGGAAACCCGCTTTGAGGTTGGGCCCAAAGATCGGAAGCGGAACGTTTTTCTGTAGGACTAGAATAGAGTAAGCTTAAGCTTTAGAATATTTTTTGGTTGGCTTAGGCTTAGGAATGTGCTCATTGTTACGCTTAGGCTTAGGCTTACGAATATGATTATATGGCCTGTGGTTGGATAATTCACCCGTTTTTGATAATGAAAATATCGTTAATAACGATGTCATCAGAGATTACATACATTAGCAAAAAACAAACAAGCTAGTTATCTTTTCTGGGGGAGCGAGAACCCTATGAAGAAAAAGTTAAACTCTGACTAAAACAAGTTTAGTGTATTTTGTCCATGGTGGAAAATGCCAAGCTAGTAATTTTTCCAAGGACAAATGACAAGCAAGTCTTCTTTAGGGGATGGAATCTTTATGGGGAAATTTAAACTATAACACCGGATTTATTCATAATATTTGGCGAAGCAATGCACAGTGAATTATCTGAACATTATTTCCCGCGATTGTAATTGCGCGCAGTAGCAGTTGACGATAATTACCGGTGTCACAAGTCCAAAAAATTTGCAATAACTACTTCAAATGTAGCGTAATCGTAGGTCTAAAAAGTGATGTTCTTAATAATTATTGCCAAAAAGCAGTTAGTATGTAGCAAAATTCTCTGACCAATATCATGGAGCGACAGGACTTTTAAGAATTCGTAAAGCGTGCAAGCTTTAGGTTGAAGCTGGATCGCCGATGTTAAAAGTATGGGCAAAAGCTGTAACAGCTCAGTATATATAGTCGTGGCTAAATTTTTACATTATGTTTTAAGAAATGCTGTAAAATATATTAAAAAACTTAGCATGGCAACGTTATTTAACGTTGAACGTGTCCAATATTTGTGCTCGTGCGAGTCTTGGCTGCCACTTTGTCGTGAATATTTTTGTCGTCATTGTACCGTTTTACGATGTGGAAGCTGTGTATGCCATGAAGTTGATAGCATTTATTGTCCGAATTGTCTCGAAAATATGCCATCTGCGGAGGCGCGTTTGAAGAAAAACAGGTAAGGCGTACAAAAACCATAAGGATTGCTATATTATAAACGGAAAACCTAAAAGTTAAACGGAAGCGGCTATACCTGTGCCTTGAGCAGTTTATAATATTCATTTAAGTGAAATCTTTCAAGCACAAAGCCAAATGATAGAACAGTGTTTCAGTTTTATGACTAGATGCATTGTTATATGCTGTCAAAAGGACAAAAGAAATTCAAAACGTATATGGTAAGAAACGGTCATTTTTTGCAATGATATGCTAATGCTCATCAAAACTGTCCGTTATCGCCGATGCCATTTAGGCACAACCCTAATGCGTACACATCTACTGAATGCTGTGTGGTCAAGCCACGGGTTAATTGTATTGAAAGATTTTTCTTGTTTCATTTGTATTTTATTGAAGATTTATTTATTGTTGTCGTTATAGGTGCGGCAACTGTTTCGATTGTCCATCGTGTGGGCATAGTTTATCAATTAGAGCAACGAGCGCCGGATCACATCAAGCTGCTAGCGTCACTGCGGCATCAGGTGATGATAAGGTAATTAACCGTTTTTGTCTGATTTTGTGCTAATTGCGTCATTGTTTAATATTTTGATAGAAGTTTGGTGTCTACCGTATATGCATTTTTCGGTGTGGTGTTTAGCTGATTGACCGCTCCGAGAGTGAAAATTTCGAACATCAGAAAAACAACACAAATTGGTATATAATTGCTTACAAGAGCGTGAAACTCGTTAAAATTACTTGGTGTTTAGCAACAATTGTACTGCGTATTTCGCTGCAATATTATATATAGAAAAAATGCTTTAAAGACCAATGAATTACGTATAGGTTCACCAACCTTCTTCTCTGGGTTGCACCGAACCTGCAATTTCACCGAATCTCTAAGCCTTGACATCAGAAAATATCCTCGTATAAGACAAAAGTAACATACAAAATTGAAACTGTAACCATTTACAAACTGGACTTGCAAGCGTAATTTATACAGGCAGCAGAAACATGTTACCTTCACAATATCGATCACTGAATTCGTTGAAACATGGACTGCTCGTTCTTTAATTTTAGTAGAGAATTACTCATTTAGGCCGGTACTGGAACTGCTGCAACGCGAACAAAGGTTTTCTATTTGGTGTGTAGTTTTTGTCGATGGACGTCACGTGATGCAAACATTCCTGATCAAACTGTTGGTAAATCTGAATTTCTTGGTTTTATTAGTGAAATATTGGCTGAATAGGTTGTTTCTTTAAATTGCTGTACATGGTGCAATGCGGTTAAGCTCTTGCGCTATGATGCTTTAAGGATGTAGACTATGTACGTTTCAGCAAAGAGAAGTTTTTAACAGTTATATTAAACCTAAGTATAATTCGCAATTTGTAAATTTGTTACCGATTCGTGTTTGAAACTTTGATCTTAAGCTCAGAAAAACGTTGAAAGCAAACTATGCTTGTGTTATATCTTTATTTTAAAAACTTTAATGTTTTCATAAAACGTAATAAAACAAATAAGAACACCTGCGTTGATGAATATTTTCAGCGACAGGCAATTGGCCAGAGCAACAAAACAAATACGCTAAAGTTGTAAGTTTGGCTGTTTGGTTTGTTTATTTACACAATCAATAAATTGCCCAGATGTTTTCTCTATCGGCAGACAAAATGTGTATTCTGTGCGTTGCAGTACAAAAAATCTTTGCGTAGCAAGATGTTATCATTTTCATTGTTAAAATGTATATCGGCAGAAACCAGCCCAAACTTCAACATTGATCTTGCCCTCTGTATAGTTCGCATAGTTCGAAATCGTGCTTCTTATAGTGAATCTTTTCTGCAGGAAGCTTTTGTTGCTAAAAACATGCATTGCCAACTATGTCGGCTCCTTTCGCTGTTGTGTTCTTTATAAAGTTTCTTTCAGTTGGCGTCTATTCTGGAATATTTTCGCGGGTTAGCGTCAATTGAAAAAGCAGAACGCGAACGCAAGCGATATTCTTCGAAGCGAAAAACATTTTCTGCTGGTTGGCAGGTAAGTTGTTTTGGCGGTGTTTCACATTTCATATAAATATTGTGGTTAGTTATTGATAGTATTTGTGGCCGATAATATTTTATAGCAATATATTTACGCGGCGATAGATATTGCATAAATAACGGGCGCTAGTTGACATTTTAAAGTGTCGGAACTTTCTTTTATTTTATTTTCCATCGTCATAAGTTTGGAACGTATAAATGGTCATCCGTCGCGAAAAAATATTAACAGTTCGCAGGTATAGTCACGGAAAGAATCAAATACGCAGTAAACGCGATTGGGTCTACATATAATGTTGTGTAATTGCGTATGAATTTTCTTCGATCGCAATCAGTGACATCTAGAGACGCGGTGATAGTCGTCTCAAACCGTTATTGTAACCGCGTTTACAAACTTAGAATTTAATACTAGGCAACCGCTGGTGCAGTCGCGGTTATGGTCACAGTAACCACGTGTGTTTGAAATAGGTTTATGTCCAAGAAACGATCGATCGCGATCAGACATGCGGTTTGGAACGCGATCGCGGTGATCGCGATTGCTGTGGTGCTAATTTTGTCCATAACTTTACATAGTTGAGGTTTGAAAACTAGTTAAAATTAATGCATATAACTTCGACATAGAGGGTTAGTGATACTAACTCGGACAATATTATATTACGTATATTCGTGATGTTTTAGGACAAATACGGCATTAATGCAATGATGACTCGAAGACGGCTCGGTCTTGATATTGCTAGCGAGTAAATTTTAGAATTTCAATAGCAATACTAGCTTTGTGTTAGAG
Source organism: Enoplolaimus lenunculus (assembly GCA_030248215.1). NCBI lineage: Eukaryota > Metazoa > Nematoda > Enoplea > Enoplida > Thoracostomopsidae > Enoplolaimus > Enoplolaimus lenunculus. Next base: position 104,555 of record JASANG010001787.1, read on the forward strand.
AATACAGAATGTACGTAGTACAAAAGAGAATAGCGATTTTGTTGTCATGTTTCAGCTGAGAACTCGTGAGTTTTATACGTATGTATGTAAATAACATAGTGGAAAATTGTTTGTTTTGTCACGAGTCATTTGAGTATTAAGCAAGTTTTTATCTTATATCATAGGGCTTCCTATCTTACTGCGGTCTACTGACTACTATCGGTAGTGTTATTTTCGCAGTTTTGTTTTAGTCGCGAAAACGACAAGTCAGAAGTGAATACGAATTTCATTGAGGCTACAGATGAAGTGGACGAATTACCTGATGCGATATTTACTGAACCTTTGAAATTGAACGAAAGTTAGTTAGTTAGTTAGTTAGTTAGTTAGTTAGTTAGATAGATAGGTAGTTAGTTAGTTTGTTAGTTAGTTAGTTAGTTAGTTAGTTAGTTAGTTAGTTAGTTAGTTAGTTAGTTAGTTAGTTAGTTAGTTAGTTAGTTAGTTAGTTAGTTAGTTAGTTAGTTAGTTAGTTAGTTAGTTAGTTAGTTAGTTAGTTAGTTAGTTAGTTAGTTAGTTAGTTAGTTAGTTAGTTAGTTAGTTAGTTAGCAGGATGGTCAGTATTCTCAATCGAGGGATTTTTATTTACTGACTGACATATTCATTTCGTCGGTCTATTTTGTGTCTTAGTGCCGAAACAAGGTATATAAGCAATAGAATGTATGTATTTACTATTGCAACATAATAAAAAATGTGATGTTTTGTTTATATTTTAGTTACAACTGTATTTCAACGTCATACACAAACAGAATTCCAGCCAACACTAGTCAGTCAGTTGTATCCGGTTCGGAAACAGTTGATTATAAAACAATCACAACGGTGCAAGGTGAGTAATATCGGTACTTATTGATATAGTTTTGATTTGAAAGCTAATCGTTAACAAAGATTGGTCAATGATTAAAGCAAATTCCTGGGTGGAGGACATTTGGGGCTTTGTAGCTTTGCCATTTAGCATGTGAGCCGTAAATGTTGAGCCGCCTTTGTTTTAACTGTGATACCTTTGGAGTTACTTTAAAACTCTCCGAGTGCAATATTTTGAAAAGAAGCTGTTGTCTATCGTGGCGCTTTTACTAGTTTGGAAGATTAAATTTGAGTAAATTTCTGAGTTGGAATTTGTGTAGAGGTTTTAGAAGATGTCTGGGTATGATTGTTTTGTATGTAAATGATTTGCGTGCTTTCTGCGACTCATTTGAAATCTTCCTTGATTACAGACGTGTGACCATAACTTGTGCAAGGCGGAATTCAGTCCAAACTCAATCAAGTTCAAAATTCTACTGTCAGCACTGTAAGTACTGCACTACAACTGTTTGTATTTTACCTGAGCAGAATGGTGCTTTGAATTACAGTGATTTTTAGAAAATTCAATTTTTTGTTCTTGTATAACTCGTACTCAGCGGGTGCCAATCAAGGGTAATTTTTGTCAAGTATGCTTGCACACCAATTTTTAGTTACGCAGGAATTCTGCGAAAACTTTATTAGCACTTTTGCGAACTTTATTGCTTTAAACTGATATGAGGCAATATTTTGTATCCAGTATGCTCTTATTCATTGTTGTGTAATATACGATAAATTAGTTGTTGGGTTTTATTAAAAGTGATTTCGTCACTGAATACGGCTTTTATTCCGATGCTCTTCAGATTAGAGATAATTATATTTATTAACATTCTTAATCCCTCTGTTCTTTGTTTAGATTACATGTTCCGGAGTTTCGTATATTAAAGCAACCAACTTTGATTGCTGGCAGAGTATGTGAATTTATGGTTTTATGCTGAGTTTTATTTTATACTGTATGAGGTACGTAGCCAGTACGACTTAGCTTTGAAATGACGTTGCGCGAAAATTTTCTTAAATACTAGCGCTGACTAGATGGTTTTTCATCAACTAAGCCTCGAAAATTGACGAACGCGAAAACGCTGTTCTCTATTATTTGTATGAATTCGATGAAGACAAAAATGCTTGCTAAATTACGCCAAAATTGTGAAAAAAGTCAAAGAGCATGAAATACTATCAGTATGCAGAAGCGGTTGAATGTATCTTTACCAAGGCAAGACGTTATCTGTGTTTTGATACATGTGGTATCAAATAGGGGATAGTACTGGAGTAGGATATCTCGCAATCCTCGTACTATGTTGATTTGTACGAAAAGTTAATATCAAGTACTGTTGTCATTATACTTGGCTCTCTGATGTAGTCCGGCACCGAGCGATACCGTGCACGTATTGTCGGACGCTGTTTCACAAGTATAGCGCCTCACACCCCGATAACATTTTATTTATTACAGCCAACCGAAGTCACTTTAACAATTTGCAACAATTCGTCAACGTTAACGCATGTGGTGCTTTTGCCAGATGTCGAAGCAATGGGAGACCCATTTGTTGATGTACATAATATTTTAGGAACTCAGTATAGGATGGACTTAATTGTGACGTTTCTAGAAATTCAATGTGTGTGATTCAAAGTACAACCGGAGGTCTGCCTCCTGCTCCGGTAGAAAATCGACATTAGTATCGGTGGTTCCGTAATTGCAGTGGTGAAAATTTGTAGTTTTAAAACATTTATGCCAAGATTTGGTGCAAATAAGCGTAAACCCAAAATATCCTTTGCTTAGATATCATGGTTGGTTGTTGTGTTTTGTTATATATGTAGTTATGGCTGTTAATATACTTAAATAGTAATTTGTAAGGATTTATTGCAGGCTGAAGTACCAGTATCTGAAATAGTGCTTCCAGTACGTGACGACTCAGTTGTTTTGGATGATAAATCGTCTATTTTTAAAGATGACACAGAGTAAGATGTTAAGTTTTGTTTAGCAATTTTTCAACATACTGATGGAAACAAACAGTTTATGATAATAAGGCTTACGGCAAAACAAAATTCATTTGGGAATGTTTAATAAAGTTTGAAGATTTACATCAAAAATAAATTATATTTTTTCATTGTTTCGTATTATTGTTTTTCGTAGAGTTGTGACATTTCGGAATCACCATAAAGTTGGGATTCGTATGAAGATTGTGCCCCCAGAAACTACCAAAGAAGTTTGGGTAAGTTTGTTATATTGCGAGTATATAACCGACCAATTTTGTATGTTGAA